>RJWT010043351.1:0-11969 GCA_004365215.1 Cuniculus paca
CTTTCTCACATGTGCATTCACATACATATTCTCCCCTCCTTCTGTTATAATCATGTCATTCTTCATCCTTCCACTGCCCCCAGTACCTTGGCAGGTTCAGAGTAGATGAAGGCACTGCGAGCTTGGGGAAGACTGGACACTCCAGAGCTGGAAACGATTTAAGAGACAGGGGAGAGGCACTGCAAACAAGCGTGTCCTAGATTAACTCAGATAATGAATGAAACACTTCTGATAAATGGACTCACGCTCACCTAGTTCAAAGAAGTTGGTAAGAACTGGTGGTAGCAATACCACTGTGTGCTAGTGGTGGCAGGCAACTTTTCATACCATTTACCAGTGAAAATGGTGACAGTCATCTGGAGATGCAGGCTTCTTATTTTCCCCAGCAGACCACAGGTACTCAACTATGTGGACAATCACTGATGTCCTGCACTACTCTCGTTCATCAGCACATGCGAAATATTCAAGGGCTCGCACGTGCCAGCTAGTGTGTGTCTGGTGCTAGGCACGTGAAGGAACACTTTGCAAAGTCCTGGCTTTAAGGAATCTGAAGTCTAGTGATGCAGAAATGCGCAAGCACATCAGTAGGGGAAGGTATAAAACCGCCACAGTATTGGGGGTGTGGGACCATAAAAAAGACTCGGCCCAGAAATAGAGTGCTAGGGAAGATTTCCCTGAGGAAGTAGAGAGCCACACAGTGTGAGGCCTCACAGAGAAACAGGAGCTGATCAGCAAAGCGTGAAGAAGAAAGTGATCTTCCAGATGAAGAGGAGCAAGCCAATGTCCACAGCAGGGAAGAAAATATCCTGCTTGGCACCTCTAAACAGTCTGAAAACATCTACTGCCTGAAATTACTCTCCAAATCTGTACCTTTCAAATCCCTTCCGGGGAAGCAAGAGAGGGTGGTAGAGACTCAGGAGAACAAGGTCTTCAATGTACGACAGTACAAAAAGATTAGAAATAAGCAAGAAACATAATCCTTAACCTCTGAGGTGTTAGTTTGCAAAACAAGACTTGTTATCTAAACCTTCACCTTGAGAGTTATCACACAGTATTTGTGATGAAAATATCTTCTTTCTGCATAGCCATAAGTATGAAGTTTTACTTCTAGAAAAACAGGAAAAA
This sequence comes from Cuniculus paca, assembly GCA_004365215.1. Classification (NCBI taxonomy): domain Eukaryota; kingdom Metazoa; phylum Chordata; class Mammalia; order Rodentia; family Cuniculidae; genus Cuniculus; species Cuniculus paca. The sequence goes on from RJWT010043351.1 coordinate 1,126, forward strand.
ATCATGCTGCAGTAATGGCAAATATTATTTCCTAACAGCAAATGATATCTCCTATTTTTGAAAGTCTATCAATTATTTTTGAGGGTTCATTTGGCATAAGACTGAAAATCTATCTTGACAACAGAAAATTTAGGTTAACGAAGAAAACGTTTCACCAAACAGTTTTGCTTTATCTTTGATTTTGGAGGAAAAGTAAAGAAATAAAGTCCACATGGGTACATACTTAAGATCTTGGAACTTCAGGTCATGGTTATTATAAGTGTCCCACTTTCAGCCAAAGATACTTAGATTTAAATTCATATTCTTTTGTGTTATTTGGAATGGCTGAAATAGAATATTATATACACAGTTTTAGCAATGAGAATCATTCACATCGAAAATATGGTAAGGCCACTTTTTAAAACTCTTAGACTATATTCCAGTGTGCAGCTGACTTAGCAGTCATGATAATTTTCAAAATTTTCCCAATACATAAAAAAGGATTTTTTTATTGACTTTTAGTCCCTGGTATAGCTTCCTTATCATCCCAAACCTGTGAAAGCAGCAATGGGAACAAGATGCAAGCTCCTTGCTGCTTCTCGAAAAGCATGGGAGAAATAGCAGGGACCCCAAAATGAGAGCATTCAGGATTCTGAATGGAGTAGTATGGTTGAAATTTGATTCACTAATATTTACAGAGCTCCCAACACAGGCAGGCATGGTCAAACGGGTACTATGACTACCAGGTGTTGAGACCCAGTCCAATAGGGCAGTGATGGAGATGGACAGCAACAGGACAGGTGGTCTAGAGACCAGCCTGGAGATCAAATGGAAATCAATATGTACTCACAGAGACCCTCATGTGTGTACAGCTGACCACAGAGGCAGTCAAAGCTGGGCATTCCTGTGGGGTTTTAATTAGCTTTCCAGATTCCTGCATGGGTTTTTTTTTTTAGTTGACTGGCTTACCCGGAGGTGGGGTGAATGTGTAGAGGTCCATCTGGCAGCCCTAACTGACAACACTAATGCACTGTCTGAATAGCTATTGATGCAAACAGAGTGGCAGGGAAGATACTCACAGTTGAGATAAAAGCCAGCCCCGTAGGGAGTATATCGATATCTTCAGAGCCACTTTCTGAAAAACAAAAACAAAAATATCAGAACTATGCATATGTGAAATATTGCAATCATAAATCTTCCAGTTCAGATTTTTGAAGCCGCATTGAGTTTTTCAACCACTGACTTGGAAAACTATGAACTTTCAAGATTCTCACTGGCAGACTGCTCTATAAGAACATCTAAGTCAGATTCCCCAAATACTAAATTCTTTTCTTAGAACTCCATTTTTAGGGAAAAAAAGACAAATAACTAGAAAAAAAATTCATATCCTAGATTTATTCTTTAATATTTTCCAGAGTGTATTCTGAGAGCTTCAGCTTTATTTTCTGCAGAAGGCTGGTGTAGGCTGAGTGAAAAATTTGGAAAGTTGGAGTTGCAAAGGTTTCTTTTAGAACTCTGTACCAAGGATTCTTCCTCTTTCACATTGTTGAGGCCTGAAAAATCTGTCATCACACAATCATATTGGGAAATTATTGGTTAATTCTTCTCTGTTATAAAGGCAATAGGCCTTAGGGGACTTATTAAGCATAAATGAATTGAAAGTGTTTAATCAGATCTCTTTCTCACTAAGAGTTGAACTTGAGCATTTTGCAACGAAAACAGACATGTGAGTAAATTGTGATTGAGAACAGGTGAAAAAGGGGTTGGGATAGATTTTAATGGGGACATACAAGGGGTAGTCAAGTATGCAGTGAATGTTTAAATTTTAAAAATGTATAACAAGAAAAGACATGTTGCCATTAATTCTTCTCAAAATATTTTCCCTCACTTCAAACACGCTAATGCCATCATTCTTAGAAAACTGAAGCAGTTTTGGATGCCCTCTTTTGTGAGTGTGCATATGAGATGAGATTTAAAAAAAAAAATGGTGAATGTGGCTGTTGAGTGCCAGCTAAAGGAAAGACAGGCTTGTAAAAACTTTATTGTGTGTCCTTATCCACCTTACTAATTGGATTTGGTTCCATGAGGTAGACTTCTGGCTCTTGCCCAAAGTAAAAATGACCAGGAAAGGTAAACACTTTGAATCAATTCAGGACATCAAGATAGCCACAACAGTGCAACTAAAGATATTCACAAAAGAGGGCTTTCGGAACTGCTTCAAAAAAGGTTAAAAACAATGGGATAAAGGTGGCAATTTGTCTTTTCCTGTAATTAAATGTTAACATTTAAACATTCATAGCTGTGGGTTTAACTCAATGGCACAAGAACCTGCTTGGCAAGCGTGAGGTTGTGAGTTCAATCCCTGGTACCAATAAACAAACAAACAAACAAACAAAAAAACATTCATTGTGTGTTTTAGTCATACCACATCAATCTACGTAAGACATGGTCTCACGCAAGCAGGGGTGACCCCAAAGACAATGGCTCTCTGGTGTGGTGAACTGTGTCCTACAAACTCCAGAGCCAATATATACCTCAGGGGTCTGGTCTTAGAATGTGTTGCTCATACTCTTCTATTAAAAGATAGTCTACATTCTTTCTCCTTGAGCCTGCTAGACCTTTCTAACTGCCTTAAGACACAGAATTCCAATGACATCAACCAAGGCTAAGCGGCACAGCCATGGCTGCCTGTGGTATCCCCACCAAAAGGTATGTACCTTAGTCTCCCAGAACTGAAGTGTGGGAAGTCTAGCTACTCTACAGCTACAGGGGAGAGGATGCAGAGACACCACAGAGGTTAAAAGAGACACTGGAGGAACTAAGATGGCTCTGATTCCTAGCCTTTGAGTGTCCCTTGCCAATGCAAACAGAACAGGCAAACTAGCTCCACTGAACCCTGCCCAAAGAGGAAGTCCTAAGCCAAATGTTACAGTTTGTATCTAGATATCTACCCATAACCTCATTCACTCATAGGTGGGGCTTTTGGGTGTGACTGGATCATGGGGGCATGATAGTCATCAGTGGTTTGGTTCACTGATGAGTTTATAGCTAAACGTGATGCTAGGAGGTTGGAGGAGGTAGGTTATTGGGGGTGTGGCCTGGAAAGGTACTTATCTGCCTCCCTTAAATTTCCCTCTGCTTCCTGCCACCACACCGTGAAAGCGCTTTTTCTCTGCCATGGTGCCCTGCCTTGGAGCTAGCTGACTGGTGATTGAAACCTTTATGGAACCATGAGCAAAATAAATTTTCCTCCTTTAACTTGTGGATGCACCAATGAGAAAGTAACTAAGACACCAAACAACTATTGTTTTAAATCTTTGAGTTTTGGGGTGGTTGTTGTTACACAGCATTTGTTGCTACATAGTATTTGATACATACTAGAAAACAGTTACCTGGAGAAAAGGGTTAATAGGCAATTGGGGAGGATGAGGAGACTGTGTAAAAGAAAAGATGAACGAAGTCAAATAAAATGCAAATTTGAATTAATAGAAAGGAGATCAATAGGTGCTGAAAACTAGTGAACAGAGAAAGATCGAATTTTATTCACTATTCTGAAGAATGAAACTAATACCCAACTAGTAATATGAAAAGTAATTAAGCAGAACTTCTCATTTCCATCCATTCTGTTTAATCAAAATTTACTTGGTGGCCTGAAAAATTTAGTGCTATCTCCATACAGGGTTACATAGACATTGGGAGAATCCAGCAGAGATTAAAGCAATTAAAATCACAGGTTTGTTATTTTTCTGATGTTTCTTCTGCCTCTTTGTACACCTAACTTTTAGATTTCTTTTTACCTTAAACTCCTCCCCACCTTTATGGATATAGAGAATGTGGATATTCTTCAGGCTCCATCTATCATTAGCTCTTATGGCAGAACATCTATCTACCTGTACCATTCACATGAATCCATATGGCTTCAACTTCTACCCACATGCTCTTGATTCTCTGATTTGTACATTGAGCCCAAATCATTCTTCCAAGTTCCAGACTTCTGTAGTCAATCATATATTGAATATTTCTATCTCTCTCCCTCACCCCTCCCACCATTTCTTATGGCTACCAAACTTATCTGGATAAATTCCCCTTCAATCTGTTTTATTTTCTGTATTTCAATGTCAATAGATGGGATTTCCATCCTCAAGTATCCAAAGCATTCAAAGGTACCCAAAGTACCCAAAAATGACTTGGAGCTATTTTTGAAGTCTCCTTTTTCCTTAGTTCCCAAATCCATTGATCATCTGTCACGTAAGCTCCAGAACTTCCTCTTGGGTTACAACAGTAACTTTCCAGTGTTCACACTGGCTCCCCTACACCCTTTCTCTGTGGTGCTGACAGTCATCTTTCTGAAAGGCAAAGTTGATTTTGTGGGGCCCACTATAGCTGGCAGTATAAATTCCAGTTGGTCTAGATCCAAGTCCTCCACATCGAGGCTCCAGGCTCAGTTCTCAAGGCTTGCGCCATCCATTCTACATTCCAACTGTGGCGCAGTGCTTGTGTGAGAAGCATGTGCAATCTGCACCCAAGTGCACATGCTGCTCCCTCTTCAGCACATCAGGTCCTTTCCCATACTACCCTCACCCCCGCAGAGACAAGATCACAGGCACTTTGAATGAGGATTGGGAACATTCCCTCAACCTTTCCCATCTCTCCTGGTTTCAGCATCCATTTCATATAATAATGAGATCGTCTGTGACTATCTCACTGAGACACTTTTTCACACTAGGGCAGCTAACCTGTGTTCTCCTGTTAATTTCATACTAGACAGAAAGTCCTGGGGACAAGGACTGGGTGTTTTCAGTGCTGTACCCATGCAGTCAGCATAATACCTGCCTTTTCATTGTAGATGTGATCAATAGGCTCAGTAAACAAAATAAGCACTTTTAGTTTTTGAATGTTGTCTTGTTTTGAAGTGAACTATGACAAGTGAGTGTTAATTTTCAAGCACATACCATCCCCAAATCAGTGTAGTTCAGTTTATGATGTTTCTGCTTTGCAGTGATGCGAAAGTGATAGGCAATTGTTATGGTTGATACATTGTGTGACTTGAGTTCAGAAGTTTAACTAAGAGACTCAGCAGGGAGCCAGGATCCTTACTTGGTAAATATCCTCATCCTGTGCAAGAGGAAGCCAAGGAGAATCTGTGAGTGCTACACAGACTCTGTTGGGGGGGTGGCCTGTGTACAATATAAAGGAGGAAAAGAGACTTGCTCTTCCCCCTCCCCCTTTTGCTCCAGCTGCTGCCTTGAAGTGTTGCCCCAGTGCCATGCCACCCTGTCTTGGAGTCAGCTGATTACAGACTGGAACTGCCAAGAATTGTAAGCTAAATAAACCTTTCCTTCTTTCATTTTGGGCGTCGGGTGTTTTGTCCCAGCAATGAGAAAAAAGTAACCAAGACAATGATATATAGAAATCTTTCTTTGGATTTCAAATGCTGACTTCTTCCCAGGCTAGTGATCTACTGCACAATACCCTCTCTCAATGTTGAGTTGTGGCAAGGAGCCAAAGCTCCCAGTCAGCTTCTTAATCCCGAGGGAAAACGACTGACACTCTGTAGTGTACTGTGTTGCTGAGCCAGGCTCTTTGGCGGGTTGGGTGTATGAAGTGTATTTTTGACTTATGGTATTTTCCACCTACAATTGGTCGATTAGGCCAGTACTCCCACTGTAAGTCAAGGACTATCGCTACAAGATATTCCAAGCTGTGTGTGTTCTGGTTTGGCTCCTTTTGTCTTCCAAACACCATTCTTTGTGTCTCCTATGGCACCATCAACCTATCTCAATAGCTCAATTTTCAGAGGTTCTGTGGTTTTATTTTCTTGCACCATGCTTCTCAATAAGAAGTAGGAAAGATCTACTAGCTGATTGCATAACATTTCCCTTGTCCTCACCCCTGTCCATATGACACCTTCCTGGTGAGCCCAGTGCATCTCAGCAACAGGGACTCCTGTAGGAATAAGAGCCCCAGGACACCCTCCTCTGTGACCTCCCTCCATACTCATTAGACTGCACACAACTATCACTACAGCCCCACTGCTTAGTCTAAAAATCTGTATTAGGAATAAATAACTACTACTTCTTAACCTCTCAGCCCTACCACAACTTGGCACAACTTTGTCTCTAATCGACTTTTTTTTTTCTTTCAGTCATTCCCTATAGACACTCTGTGAAAGACCCACAGCAGGATTTTACTATCAGTTAATTTTATCATTATTTCAAATCTTGGAGAGAAGGTTCTCAGTTACCTAAGAGGGGGAAAAAAAAAAAGAATTCACTGTGGAAAGAATCCACCATGGAGTGACAGCATGTGTTGGGAACTGGGAAAGCTACAGAAGAGAAAAAATGGAAGAGAAGACAGGAAGATACCAAAAAACGAAGGTCACCTACTTGATTTTCCTGCCCATAGAAAGCTCTAACAAACTTTTTGTATTTTAAGTAACGCTTTGATTAGATGCCAAGGACAGCCAAATAACTTCCTGGTCAAAGTACTCCTTGACCCTCACAACCTTGGAAAAAAAGGTAAACACAAAAGAATGATAGATTCTGCCAGCCTGGAGTTTGGCTCTCTCTAACATGATATCAGCCCAACTGGACACTGTCCAAGAAACAATTTATCTCTCCAAAAGTAACAAGTTCTTCTAGTTCCAGAAAAAAAAAAAAACCTCCCGCTCCCTTTTTGCCCATGTGTGCCAAGCCCTCTCCAATCCCAAGACTCCACAATCACCCAAGTGCCCCACCCTCAGCCCATCTCCATAAAAATCGTTCCCCAGCTCCCCTTTTAGAGAGATTTTGCACTCTTTTGCAGCCCTCCCACGCCCACAATAAAGGCCCCTCTACCACTTTCTCTCTCAACTGTGCCAAAAAAACCTAACAAAGAAGGCTTGAGGTATGATTTCTCCAGAGAGAAGTATTTCAACTTTCAGTATTCCCTGCAAGAAAGAATGTTGGGCAAGAAAAACACAAAAGAAGGCAATTTTCTCCACCAATAAAATTAACCTCAAAATACAGATCTTGAAGAAAACACAAATTGGAATTTCTCTCCATCTCTGTCACTGCCTATTTTACTCTACCTAAGTCTTTACTCTATTTACTCTACCTAAGTCTTCCATTGCTTCACAAAAACTTCTGTCAGTAAAGAGTTGAGTGTTGTGAGCAATGTCCCATGAGCTATCTTTGTTTCACTATCTAGTCTGCCTTGCTTTTAGAAGCCTTTATTTAGCAATACTCTAGCTGTTTACATGTTGTGTTCTCTGGTGTCATAGTACTTATTTGGAGTTTGTATAATAAAAATGTATTGTCAGTGGATAAGACAGGTGAAGTTACACAACAGGGGATACAAAGGTTTGGAAGAAAATCACTGCATTGTCTAATCTAGGTCTGTCCCCCTCTAGTTCTGGACCACTGGGCAAACAACTCAATTTTCTGTGATCAATTAACTAACTTGCAGGGCACAGACAATAGTATCTACTTTACCAATCAGTTATGAGAATAATGTAGGCATCTGCACGGAACTCAATACTACACACTTGCCAAGGAGGTGTTTTCCTTTTAGACTTAGGTCAATATTGTGTTACTGACAAATGACCCAGGATCACTTTAGCTTGTTTGGTTCTTCAGACATAAAATGGAATTACAACAATAGACAAAGAAAAAACATGATAGTTTTTCCTTTGGCTACTAACCAACTTCCAATTTCAATCTGAGTCATTACTGGTTCTCTCTATTAGAGGTGCACAGTGGTACTGGGTGACAGGGCCTTAAATCAAGCTGAACGTTTATTTACCACCAGGACTATGTGGCCCCTTTGATTTTGACAATTCCACCACTTCTGTGTCATGCAAAGTCCTGGTTTAGGCTGCAAGGTCCAGACTCCCTAAACACATCTACAAACTTTCTCCCAGTGTTTATCTCCCATACCACAGAATGCTGGCAGACAGTGGGAAGAGGGTTTCCTGCTATTCAAAGAAATCCACATGTTCTTATCCCTTCCCATCAGAAGCCCTTGAAGACTCAGGCTTTTAAAAAGAAAGGCCAGTGAGAGGGCTGCCTTCCATTCCTTCTTCCTCCCAGGTGTCAGCAGAAACTGCCTCTAAGTCTAGGAAGCACAAGGTCCAAGTTATTGCTTTTCAGAAGCAGAGGGGTTGGAGAAATAGAAAATCAAAGTCAAAAGAGCTCCTTTTCTGTTCGTTTCAAAAATACATACTGATAAGCTTTTGTCCACACAAATCTGGCCAAGTCATCATGGTGGAGCTCCAACATGGCGAGGTGATCACAAAAAGACACCTTATCAGACTTCTTCCTGATTTCAGCCAGACTTCATGTCCTTCCTTCCTGCATGCACCAAAGGCCCCCAATTCCTAGATAAAACATCACTCCTACTTCACCATCACCAGCTAGTTTAGCACCACCCTAGCAAGAGTTAATAAAAGCAGTTTCATCCCTTTGTTAGAGCTGAGAGCCCCTGCACCTCTTCGCAACCCCCCCGGCTGTCCCATGCCCTGATTATAAGGCCTTTGTATACTTTGTTTCCCACTCTTATCTTTTCTGCACTGCCTCGTATTGAGTGTCAAAAAACTCAATCACATACAGTAAGAAAAAACTACAAATTCATATCAGAAAATGTCTCTTGTTATATACTGATGAGCAAGTCACAGTCCTAGTAAGTCCTAGGGTGTGCACACTCTTATAGTGAAAGAGAGAACTCTGCCAGCTGCAAAAAAAAAAAAAAATAAGTACAGAGCAGGGGGTGTGAGTCAATAAGACTCTGACAGTGCTATACAAGTCTAGACCAGAGGAGCATGTGACCAATTTCAGTCCTCAGAGATGGGTGGATCCACGGAGGGAATTTCAGAAGCAGAGGTGGGAAGGTCAGAATACATTGCCAAGACAGTGAACAGAATTGAATGTGATTTTTATTCTACTTTTTTGAGTAGCTGTCAGGAAGAATTGAAGGCTTGGACTCCAAATAAATCCTGCGGCAGTGACTTGTAGGTGAGATTAACCCAGGGGTGGAGACAAGGTGGGCGGTACAGAGAAGACTGAGGCCCACAAGTCTCAGGTAAAGCAGGAGGGACAGGATAAACAAATCGCTCCTGGATTTTGAACTAAGCCTCTTGTGGGTGGAGAACCACACACAGAACAAGTGCAAGAGAGCTCGCTGCAGGTGAGGGACTAAGAGATAAAATGACAGATAAGCAGAGACCAGATAAAGACCAGATAAGCAAAGTTACTCTTTAACTGGTGGGGAAAGAAGTCCTGCGGTTTGAAAAGTTGGGGATCTGACTGGGAACTCTGAATTATTTAAAAAAAAAAAATCTAACTAAGTAGGCTGTTAGGTTCATGAGGGTAAGGGCTAAATCAAATACCTCTTAATGTTGCAGTAAATGATAAAAAAAAGCATAATACTTGGAGTCAGCAAAATTGTCAAGGAAAGAGAAGGTAAAAAGAAAGGAAAAAAGAAAAATGGAGGGAAAAAAAGAGAATGAAAGAAAGAAAAGAAGATAAAAAACAGAAGACAGGAAAGAGATGAATTATCACAGTTGAAGAAGGAGGAGAAGGTAGGGAGGAACAGCCAATGACATTCTTTAAATGATGGAGACACATTTAGGGAAATCGGCTGAGAAAAGGCCACAGATACTGACCCTTGAGAGACCCCTTGAGACCGTGTATGCCCTAGCTTGGGTGAAGTGGATAGGGCAGCGGCCACCCAGGAGGGTCGCAAAAATAACAGGATGTGAAATCACTTGTCAGTTCAGTTAGGCAGATGGCAACCCGGAAATTATACTGGCCCCTGTTGGCACTGACACTACATACCGAGTTTCTCAATAAGGTGGCAGTTCTGGGGTTCTACTGGCTCCACTTCTCGAGATACATTCATTACTTCTCTGTAGAAATTAAAAAAACAACACAGAGCTCAAGGTATCATCTCCATAATCAATGTCTAATCCCAGCTTTTAGTCACCTCATATTGGTTACCTTTAGTGCTTCTATAAAGACTAAAACATGATTACACATGGAAAATATTTTCCTGTTCAAATGAAAGATGCTTTTAATAGTATAAGTGACTAGACAATATTATGAATTTAATTGCCCCAATAGCATTAATTTTCTAAAACAATGTATCATAAATCTGAATTTCTTCCCTTCATTGCTATCATCTTGCTTTTTGACTCCTCCCTTCCCCACCAAAAAACTGCATCCCGAAATTTCAACAGGGTCTTTAAAAAACTAAACCCTGCAGCTTTTGATTTATTATTTTTATGTGCAGATTTACTTTGCAAACATATATATTCATTAAACTCCCTACCATTTAAACAACTGGCCCCGTTTATTTTTCAGCGCAGTGTTATTTCCACAGTGAAACAGCCTTATAAATATTACGCATAATTTAAATTTTTATGAAACTCTATTCAAGAAGACTTGGCTTTACTGTTCGATCACTTATAAAAATACACATTAGGGTTGTGGGTGCAGCTGAGGGGTAGAATGCTTCCTTAGCTGTCCCTACACCCAAACCTGCCCCTCAAAACCTTAAATCTCATTATTATTATTTTACGGTCCTGTCACTTGGTTGCACTGCAAATGCAACAATAAACAGTAGCAAGGTGAGCTAGAAAGCGCTGCCAACAGGCACCAGGCGTCTCCACAGATTCTGGACATCGAGTCTCCAGGACAGGCCAAGGATGTGCACAGCTGGGAGGCAGTAGAAGGCAAGCGGAGAAGGCTTTCAAGGTCCCCTTGCTCGCCCAGAGCTGGCTTTTCCTGGGGCCGGGACTGGACCCCCGTCGGTGCGGGGGCTCTGCAGCTGCGGTCCCTGGGTCCCGGGTGGGTCTGTAACCCAGGGTTCGTCACGGTTCGGCCGGCCAG
>RJWT010043352.1:0-11972 GCA_004365215.1 Cuniculus paca
TTAGTTACTTTTATCATTGCTGAGAGCAAATACCCAACACCCACAAGGTAAGGAAGGAATGGTTTATTTAGTCACAGTTTGTAGCTCACAGTCCATAAGTGGCTGGCTCCAATGCAGGGTAGCTTGCAGAGGGACATCACAGAGGAGAACTAGCTCATGGCAAGTAGGAGACATCAAAAACAAACAAACAAGGGAAAAGAAAGCCTCTTTCTCTCCCTTATATTGTATCTAGGCTATTGGGGTTAGGGTAGTGCCAAACCAAATAGTGTCCTGATAGTGCCAATCGCTGACCTCTGCTGGAAGTTTCCTGCTACACCTGTAGACAGGTCCTGGAGCCAGCTGGTTATAAATGCTATTCCAATACTTAAGAACAGTGTCTGACATGACTTCTTCACCAATCTGTCTTTCTGTTCTTGTTCTCATGTTTTGGTCATGTGTTTTAACCTCTTGGTAAAGTTTGTTTATTCTCGCCTAGAGGTTGCCAAATTCCAAGTGTTCATACAGATGAAACTCATAGTAAAAATGCGACTCCTTCCACTAAGGCCCATTGGACAATCCTCCCTGCTAAAGACTTCTATCCACTGTCCCACTAACAATGAACCCACTCAGCTTGAAGAAGTCAGACTGGTCATTGCCCTCTTGCCCAATAGCAGTTAGATGGATTTCTCAGAGTGGGTAATGTAGGGATGGGGTCATAGGCAGGAAAAATGACAAAATAGGATCTCATTAAACTTCACTAAAGAAATTAATAGGAAATCTTACGAAAGGCAGCTTATGCCTCTCCAGTTAGACTCCAGCAATTAGAAAGACAAAAGTAAAGAAATAAAGAAAAATAAACCTGGGAAGGTTGCAGGTAACACAGTTAATGTAAGTATTTGGTAGGAAGAGTAGACAGGCAAAACAAGGATGTAGCCAGGAACATGGAAGGCTGGGGTAACAACTCCCCCTTGACACCCAATAAAATACAATGGAGGCAAGGCCAGAACTCTTATTTGATATATAAAAGACATCAAAAGAGTCAATCAGATGGCAACAACTTCCAGGAGTGTGCCTGGGGGATGGGAAGCCATTAGTGCAAAATAAAAAGAAACTCAGAACAAAAAACTCATAGCTATTCACTTTCTGGTGCTCCCTATTTTTTCAGAGTAGCTGTCTATCTTTTCTTTTTTCTGCCCTTTTCCGAATAAAGTCTTCCTTTATTTTAAACTCTGCCTCTTTGCTTCATTACTGTTGGCAAGTTTATGATTCCAGTAGCTTCCCAGTAACTTTGTGTTCCAGTAAAGCAGTGGAGTGTTGTGGCATGGTGTACTCCCACCAAGTGTGACACTTTAGTATATTCTCTGTTGAGCCTTTTCTTCTTTTTGCCCTATTACTTGGTCTGTCTAAGCCAATGATCCCTGACAATTTTTGGTTTTGACGAAGGCAATTTTTCACAGGGGTGGGGTGGAAAAGTGATTTTTTGGGATCAGATTCTCATAGTGTGTGCAATTGAGATCCCTCCCATGCCAGTTCACAGTAGGGGTCATGCTTCTGTGAGAATCTACTGCCAGGTGATTTGGTTAGAGACAAACTCAGGTGGTGAACCCAGTGACGGGAAGAGGTTGTAATACAGATGAAGCTTTAATGGCTCACTGCCCACTCACCTCCTGTTTTATGGCATGGCTCCTCATAGGCAACAGACCAGTCCTAAGGGTGGGGACCACAGTCTAAACAACTTTATTTGTGTGCTATGCTTCTTTCACTCCTTTTCTTCTTCTTGGTGCCTGGCACTCTGTTCTTCTTGGTGTGTCCTTCCACAATTCTCCATTTGTGCAAGTAGGCTCATTTCATGGCTGCTTCTCCAAATGGGACCCATTCCTGGGAACTCCCCATTGCCTGGAACCCTCTCCCTAAGCTTCCAGGAGCTGTCAGGGCCAGAACTTCAACTTCCTGCCTGCCTCACCCCTCTTCTATGTACTTTCCATGGGATTTCTGTTGGTTTGGTGTTGGGACCATGATTGTACATAAGTTAGGGATTGTGAGCTTTGTCTTTGTTTTAGTGTTATTGAAGATGAAATTAATGAGAACTTTTTCATCTTGTCTTGTTGGCTATGTTCGTTTAATTTTCCTTCCTGGTTTACTTCATTTCTCAGGGAAGGAATGAAGAGTTTCAGAGCTGAGTTGAGATATGCTGCTCCCCGGTTGGTGCAGCTCCTGGGAATCCAGCCTCCTGGCATTGAGAACAGAGTGAGCAAGCTTGTAGGCCCAGGGCTTGGCTGGTACTTTGTTCCCCAGGGTCTGTGGTCATCACCAGGTGACTTCCAGCACCTTAGCCATTGACACTTCTGTTTCCTCCTGAGTGAGTTAATCTCCAGCACATCCCATAGTGATGTGCTCAGAGTGAGGCATTAGACTGTGGCGTGCACACGGCAGGGCCTGACTCAGCCAGGGAACAACTCCATACACTCGGCCTGTGTTTCCATACTTGTTAGAACCAAGGCCATCTGTGTCTCTGTCACCAACAGTAATTAAAACTACTGACCATTGAGCCTCCTTATCTTGGTGTCGACTTGAAGTCCTGGTGCCATCTTTGGTTTTTTTGCATTGTAAATCTCTGAAGGATCATAGTTTTATAACAAAGGAGTGGATGAAAGAAAATAAATGTGAAGGTCTAGCAATTAAAACGTTTTGGTTTTTAATAAATAAGAACTTCATTATACATAGGTCAGCCATGATGAAGACCATGTCTGGAGAGCAAATTTACTATCCTACTCGTACATAGAAATATTTAAAGTTAGGTGAGATTTATCTGTCTACAGCAGAAAACTTCCAAGAAGACCCTGAGGGAGCTATTCTTTTTTCTTGAGTCTGAAAACTGTTACTTTGATTACACTTTCTGTGTTCCTTTGATTTTTAAAAAAACAAGTCCTCAATATATTGTGATATTTTATGTACATTCAAATGTGTTTCTTCTTTAGATTTTAATCATTTAAAGTAGCTTTTCTTCCAACTATAAAATACTACCAAAATAGAATTTAAAGAACAAATCTCTGAAGAATGAAGTGGATGCTTTTGTTATGTCTTCCAGGCACAATTGTGGTTATACGTCCAGGTTCTCTCCATACCAGGAAAAGCAGTTTTGTCTCCCAGGAAAGTTGACTAGAAAGCTTCTCTATGCGCACACATCTTGCTAAGGCAGTGGGTGAAGCTTCCCGCTGTAGCCCAGGTTGTGTCGGGGTTGAGGGTGGTTCTCGCAGGCAGGTTTTGTGCCTGCAAATATGGTCTCAACTGCTCTGAGTCTAGATGTGCCCTGTGTTTTTGGGTGAAGTTTGTGAAATGGTATTAGGTTCCATCAGAGATTAAAGATTGTTGTTACTACTTTGCAGTAGTATAGATAAAAGAGAACTAAAGATTTACTCAGAGGAAATTGGTTGAGATGTGTAAGAAGCTGAAATAGTAGCCCAGTACTCAGAGCCCTAGAAAGTAGTCTGTGAGTTGGGAAAAAAATGCCAAGACAATTCCCAGTCTTTATGTGAGTGGAGTAATACTTTACAGTATTTCTGTTTGTTTTATGATCACTTTTTGTGGTTTGAGCACAGTAAGTACACAGAGACCACCATAGAGACATGGGAGAAATAAGTCCAAGGCCTTTCACCTGTTACTCATTAGAAGCACGGTTTGTGTTTTCTTTTGAGGCAGTCAGGAAATTGAAAACCACTTTTGCTTAAAAAATGTGACCTTTCACTTATTCCTAGAGATGCCCAATGGCTAAGAGCAGAACAAGGCTTGTTCTATCTCATTCAATACCTTGAAACATTGCATTAGATCCCTACTTAGTATATAGGCATATTAATTCTTTATGGTATATCTGTATAAAATGTGGCAGTAAGGTTGATTATCCCTAAATTTATATAACCTATCTCATCCCTCTTCAAATCTATAGACACCAGGATGAGCTTAACAGGAACATTCACCACTTTCCCCTGCAGAAATGCCCATGGCCTTTCATCTGTAAATTGAATCTCATCTTTCCATATATTCCAAATTCCACCCAAAATCCCCATAAATATACCCAGCCAGAGGCCACAAGGGCCTCTTCCTTGTGAGGTCGCACACTCTTATTTCAATGTGTATTCTTTAAATTCTGCTAAATAAACCCCATTATCCCTCTTACTGATATGTCCTGAAAACTCTTTCTGTGATGGAAGTCAGTGTGTTGACTACTTTCCCTGGGACAAAATACCTACACCCCCAATGCAAAGGAGAAGAAAGTAACCAACACAGGAAGAACTAGGTCACTTGTGGAATTTCAAGGGACATCACTTTTGAGCTGAGGACCTGTTCCCATCTGCAGTTCCTGCTCCCCTCTTTCCTGATAAAGCTTCTATCAAGTGTGGGTTGTAACAGGAACAGCAGATCAGCTTGATGGTTGCTGTTGTCAGGGCCCCTGAAAGTATCTCTCAGACAGAGATGCCATTTTTCCAGATACTGGCCTGCCCCACGTGACCCATGAAGCCACCACCTTCCAGTTTAGATGGGATATTTTCACTGAGCTCCCCACCGTCAGCTACTCTAGAGGTGATGCAACCCAGGAGCACCTTCTGCTATTGTCACAGGACCACATGCTCTCAGGAAAGGTCAGCAAGCCTTGGAGAGCAAATTGAAGACAGGAAGACACCAAAGGAATGATACCTGTCTTTAGAATTTTGAAAAATTATTATTCAGACTGATTTGTGGGCACGATTACAGATGAACATTAAAGCAGAGGGGGACAGGGAAGCTTCTGTAGCAGTCATGTTGTTTTTCTAGCTACTTTCTTCATCTCTCACAGAGACCCACAAGGCATAATCGTGGATTCTAATAATTCTCT
Source organism: Cuniculus paca (assembly GCA_004365215.1). Taxonomy (NCBI): domain Eukaryota; kingdom Metazoa; phylum Chordata; class Mammalia; order Rodentia; family Cuniculidae; genus Cuniculus; species Cuniculus paca. Next base: position 4,850 of record RJWT010043352.1, read on the forward strand.
ATGACTGGGAAGTTCACAAATCAGGGACTCTTCTGTGAGTTACTAATAATCTCTTTCTCTTGTGAAGGGTAAGAGGATAGGTAAGTTAGCTGCTTCTCTGATATTTCAACTTGTAAAATGCAGGTAAATAATTCTCATAAATCTTACAGACTTATTGGACAATAAAATTATAAAAATGATTAGGTAATACTACTAGAACTTTCCCTCTTTTCATTGGAGTTGGGGATTTAAGAGTAAAATTGAGTCTTGGGTGGGTTTGATAGCATTCATATTGAGTGCATGTTCCAATCCCTGCAACCTGTGAATCAAAAACAGAATTTTTGCAACTGTAACTAAGTTGAGGATCTCAAGATGAGACAGATCAGACCAAGGACTAGGAGAGTAATGAAAGCGAGACTTTATTTCTCAATATTTCAAGAGCAAGTGCCAGTCTAACAAGCAGGCAGGCACACTGAAGGTGATTACAGTAAGCAATTTATCTCCTAGTATGCTGGTCCCTAGTCCCAGTTCTTCATTGGCTGATATTATGGGGGACACAATATTCCCAGTCATTCCCTAAATTTTGTTAGGGTATATGTTTGGCCCTACTCCCTCTGCAAACATTTTATGGGTTTAAAGGAAATTATTAAGCCACAGGTGGGTAACTTCTTAACTGTCAGTACTTTTCCAATGAGAGTTAGAATAGTGTGTGAAGCCCTACTTTATTGATTGCCTATCCTTTCTCGTTTTGTTTAGGGACTCCTAGATGTATGACCTCATACACTTCCCTAAGAAAGTAGGCAATTTTGTCTACTAATAGCTTTCCACTCAGAGTTAAATTCTTAGACTTTATCTTGAAAATGGGCCACTTTAAGTTTCTGTTTCTTAAGTGGGAACATGTGAGATTTGGGCATGAAGTCAGAGACAGAGGTGAGTGATGAGTTTACAAGCCAAAGAGTGTGCAGGGCTGTCAGCAGCCACCAGCATCAGGAGAGAGGTGTGATGAAGATTCTCCCTATAGCCTCCCAAGATCCAGACTGAAACACTATGGAACTGATGGCCTGGGGACAGGGGGATATCTGGAAACTAAGACCGAAGTTTCACATGGCCAGATTGCAGTACCACTTCCACATCAACAGTGAGTGTCTGTTGGTACTCAGCCCTCCTAGTTTGTTCTTGGAGTGGTTGCAGCCTTCATCAGGAAGTGAGGCATTTGGACACTTCCCAGAGGGCTTGGAACGCAAAACCAGGTAATTTCACTTTAGTTTTGAAAGTACCTTTTTAATTAAAATAAAATAACAAGAAATTTAATGAGTCTTTCATATGAGGACCAGAAATGAATTTTTGCTTTACATAACTCAATTGGAGTTGAATTCAATATTTATTCAAGCTAGAGGCTATGAAGAAGGAATTGGAATGTCAATCATAAAGGTTCATGACATAAAGGTATGGGCACAGAAATCCTGCTAATAAATAAGTTACAGAATTTCAAGTAGTCATAAGGCTAGGGAAGAGAAACTTAGTTAACATCCCAGAGAAATTGCCAAAATTCCCCTAGTATACTGCTCTGTTTCAGAAACTCACTGTAAGAACATTTTTAAATATTTAGTTGGGATCTTTCTTTCTTTCTTTCTTTCTTTCTTTCTTTCTTTCTTCTTCTTTCTTTTTTTTTTTTAACAAGACTGAGGAAAAATAAACATGGGAACATAAAATTATGTATGGGTACTGAATAAAGCATGTTTTCTTCCATAAAATGCAAATTGAGCTTAGACTGTTGTATTCATTTACTTATTGCATAACAAATGACTCCAAAACCTGGCAGTCAGGGGTCCAGGAATCTCCAATCTATGGGGCTGTGGCTCCAGCTCTCTGGGCTGCATCCTGGCTGAGCAGGGACCGGTCAGCTCCCAGCTCAGCTGGGCTGAGTTACTTTCTCCCCATGCAAGACTTGGGTAGGATTGAAATTACTTCTCACAGTGACAGAGGAAGAGAGAGACAGACAGACAGACATGCAAAAACAAAAGAAGAGACACAGAGAGATACAGAATGATACAAAAAGACAGAGACAGAGATGCAGAGAGACAGACACAGAGAGAAACACAGAGACACAGAGAGACAGAAAAAGACAGACAGAGACAACGAGACAGACACAGAGAGAGTAGAGAAAGACAGAGAGAGAGAGAGGAAATGACACAGATGTGCGGGACTAAAGGGGCCTCTGAGAAATTGATAACCATAATTATTAAATATTTTCCAATTTAAGTTTATATTTTCCATTTTTGGATAGCATACTAGCTCTGGACATACATTCCATCAATATTCATTCTGTATGCTAAAAATTGTTCCCCAGGTTTCTTTGAGTCTTGTATCTGTTCTCTATATCCCCTCCATTCTCTTCCTATCCCCTCTCACATTCTCATCTCTTACAATAGTAAATTGTGGAGAGAACTTGTTATTGGTTTAATTGTGTGCCATCTCCAAAGTTAATATATAAACATTTCTCATTTAATGACTGAGTTTCATTCCTGCAACTTGGTCACTAAGTGAATTGGTCACTAAATAGAGGAATTGTGTATGTTATGTATATTATAATATTCGGAACGAAGAAAACTTCAACTTTATGACTTCGCTTTTATTTGCATAGCTCTTACATGCAGTACTATAAAACTATAGTTTTATCAATAAAATTTAATCAATCAAATCAATCAATCAAAGTTTAATCAATAAAATTGTTGTACTATGTAAACTATGTACTGTACAAAAAAAGACATTGAGACTCTATAAACAAGATATACAGGACTGTACAAAAAAGTTGAATTGCAAGTCTGAGTGGCAGGTTGTAAGTCCAAACAGTAGTTAAATAAGTAGGTCATTAAATGAGTCATGTTTGATGTTGAAGGAAGATCTGAGCTCTCTTCCTTTACAACTGTTTTGCCAAGTGGAGACACCCTGAATTAAAAGACAAGTCTTTGGAGTTTAAAAGAAAAAAATCATGAACACAAAGAACAGAAGCAATTATCAATGACCACCACCTAACTGAATGTGTCTGCACTGAGAGCATCATTCTTCAAATGATGGTGACCTTAAAAGCATGTTTCAGACAACATGAATTTCCACATATTCTGAATTAAGTTAAGGTGGAATGTCCTGAAATTGCCTCGAAAGTGCTGAAAAGCCTGCTTTTGTTTCCAATATACTGTCTTTTTGAAGCAGGGTTCTCTTCAGGAACAGCAACAAAACAAGATTACCAAGCGGGCCAGATATAGCAATACAGTTTGGGTGTCACTGTCTCCCCTCACCCCCAAAAGGGACCATCTAGTTGCAGTAAAACAAGCTCAGGCCTCCCATTAAGTCTGCACTATGGAGAGCTGTATAATTATTTCATTATATATTAATACGATATAACAATAATAGGGACAAAGTGCATAATGAATGTATTGTACTTGAAATCATCCTAAAACCACTCCCCTACCCTGTCAGTGGAAACATTGTCTTCCAGAAAACTAGTCCTTGGTGCCAAAATGGTTGAGGGCCACTGATAGATATAGTAGAACAAAAAGCAATGAATATAATGTCGCTTTTATACGTGAATGTATAAAAGTAATCTGGCTGACATGTAGAACAGGGCTTTGTATTCTAGATAATAAAAGACAGCCTGCTAGCGTGTGGGTCTTTCAGATACTTTACAGGAATACCCACTGCCATCCCTGGACTCCTTGGACCGAATGGGGTAGAAAGACCTGGGTAGCATCCTACTAGATCCTTAAGTTCAGAGGCTGTGCAGCCGAAGGGTATGTGTAGTGGGGGTTAGGGGGAGTTATCTGCCTCACTGCCATGAGAGACTGTCCCCACATCCCTCACTGGACCAACTCCCTCTGACTCAAATGGTGGCAGGAAAAACTACTGTGCCCTGGGCTGCCACACCTCAGCACTCCCAGAAAACACCCAGAGCCCTGGGCCACCCCAGCCTGGTTTTGGACTTACCTGTGCCCAGCAGGGTCTGTTGCCCAGCAAAGAAGCACCAGTGAGGGGCTGCTTATAATCAGAGGCAGGGGCTGTCTGAGGTGTTTGGCCCTGCCTATCCTGGCAGGTAGCAGGTCAGTCCTGAGAGTTCTAGAATGCAACTCAACCATCTGCATCATGTCCACTCTGGGACATGGACTAAAGTCCCTGGACCTGGTCCTTGGCTGAGATTGGACCTTCAAAGAAGATCATTTGTACAGTGGTCAGAGGCCCTGTCTAAACAGTAAAAGGCTCCTTCTCATCCCTCCGCTCTACTCCATGGGGGAGGGTTCTCCACCCCAGCCTCCTGACAGCCAGCTGTCTTTTTCCCTCTCCCCTTCCTGGGTTTGTCCCAAGCTCCCCCAAGAAAAGAGGTATGCCACCTCATTTGTTACCTTCACCCGTCTTAAAGGATCATCATTGGTCCAGTGGAAACAGGTGAGATGCTTTGACCAGGTGGAGCATCCTCTTCCTGTACCTTCCTGAGGCACCTTCTACACTGAGAGTAAAAGGGAATTCTTGCTGTTCTGAATAGAGGATGGCTGGGAAGGGCTGAAGATATTAGGGTGGGGCTTTCCAGCCCTGGGCTTTCTGAGATCTAAAGAGGCTGACCTCTTGCTTTTCCTTGTCCTCATCCTCCACTTGGCCCCAAAAGGGTGAAAGCTGAGGTTGAAACTTCTGACAGAACAGGAAGTGGCCACTACCAGCAGTATCTGTGGTCTGTGAGGACTCTTCTTCCACCCCCTCTCCTGTGTGGGCACTGCAGGCAGCTGTGGTCTGGAGAGAGTGATGAGTAAAGCAAAATGTCCATATGGTCTTCCTTGGGCTCTCCTAAAAAAGTACCGCAACTTGGGCAGTTAAGAACTAGAGATTTATAGTCTCATAATGTTATGGTTTGTAGTTGCCACCCCAACCAAGCCTCATGTAGTCATGGAAGTGGCTGAATCTAATGTTTATGATTGATTCATTGTGTAGCACTGGGATTGGCAGTGTGAGTTCTGCATCCACCCAGGGGTGGAGCTGACATACAATGCAAGGTCGAGAAGGAGGCAGGATTTTCCCCTTTTGCGCAGTTTGCTCTTGCCGCTTGCAGCCACCATGAACCACTGCCCCCCGAGCCAGGCCACCCTGCCTTGGAGCCAGCTGAGTATGGACTGCAACCCCCAAAACTGTTAGAAATAAACCTCTCCTTCCTTCACTTTGGGTGTCAGGTATTTTGTCACAACAATGAGAGAAAAGTAACTAAGACACAAAGCTCTGAAGTCCAGAAGTCTGGAGCTGAGATATCTGCAGGGCTCCCTCTGCAAGTATAGGGAAGGTCTGTTCCAGGACTTGGCCCAACTTCTCTAGTCTTTTTGCTTGTGGATTGTTTTAGTTAGCAAGTCAATCACAAACGCTAGATTCAGCTGCTTCCATGACTACATGAGGCTTGTGGGGGGCTGCCTAAATACAAACCATAGCATGGATCCTGAGCACTATCATCACAGGAGTTTTCCTTGTGTACATAGCTGTGTCTAAATATTCCTTTTCATGAGAACACAAGGCTATGCAGATTTTCTGGCATATCTTTTATAATTTTGCATTTGAAAACTTAAATTTATGAATATTTTGAGTGAAATTTTGGTTGAGTCATACAGTTTATGTCAGTGTTCATTTCCCAAAGGGTTATGATCTGTGTTAAAGTTTAATGTTTAGGTTAGGATGAGGGTTAGAGGTGGTTGCAGCCCAACTAAGCTGATCTGACTGACCCTCAACTAGCACTCCTCACTGCAAGACCAGAGACATCTGATGTATGGTGTACCCTTGAGTTGCAACTGGCCTGACATATGAACAACTTGGGTTACGAATGGAAATTTAGTTTTAACTTATGACAAAAATCTTGAGTTATGACCCGAATGCTGGCTGCCTGTGCTTCCAGATGGTCTCAGATACAGATTTAACTCTTAAAGTGTTCTGGAAGGAACATTTCAACATCCTTTCCTGTAGGGAGTTAATTGAGAAATTCTGGGCCAATAACTCTCTAAGGACACTGAGATCTGCCTGTTACAAGAGACAGACTTTGAAGGCTGTGTAGAGGAGCCTCAGCCTTCAACTGACAATTTGAATTACAACCAGCTCTTGGGTATAAATTGAGTTCATAAGTCAAGGGTTCACTGTATATGAATATTTTCAAATATTCTCCAGCCCATTTTTCTGTATCTCAAAAGTAGCCTCAATAGTAAGTGGTTTTTCCCTCTTCTATTTCTTTTCAAGTCAAGTGAGTCCTAGGGAAAGTTGCTACCTTGTGTTTCCTGCCACGCAGAGCTGGGTATAGTTATATTAGCCTCAATGTACAGCCTCAGAACCACTCAAAATCTCCTTCAAATTTTGTCACTACCATAAACTAAGCAAGACTTAAAACTTTTACAAATGATTTTGGGACAATTTACACTTCCGTGGTCCAGTTTTTATACCACACAGCACTCTTACTTGAGTTTTCATAACAGAAAAGGAATGGTAGGCTGATTGTGTTCTCACCAGTCTCATATGGAGGCAGGACCAGTCACATCCTCACTGGACATCCTTTAGCAAGCACCTTGGTCTGTGTTCCATCTGGCCTCCATCAATGCACTGTGTAGCTTGGTTCTGCTGCCAAGGAAGGCAGATGGCTGGATTCTGTCCTGCTCTTTCCCTACTTTATTTTCCCCTCCCTTCTGCCCTGAGGATCCTGGCCCTCCTTCCAGAGCTTGCTCATATTGTTCCTGGAGGATTTTTCTAGATGCCCTTCATCCAGAGCAGAGCTGAACCTTCCATTTCTCTTCAGGGTGCTGGTTGTGCACATTTAATGGTGAAGATCACCCTCTAGATGGCATAGACTTTGACTCAACACCTGGATAATAGCTCCAAAAGACACACTGAAATTCATGCTGCATTATATCCATAAGACTTATGGCAATATTGGCAGATATTAGATCCCCATAAGTTCTGGTCAAATATGGTGGGCAGTGGGGAGAATAAGTAGATAAATGAGAAAGTGTAAGAGAAAGTTAGTGAGTATTTCCCCCTGACCACACTGGGTGATCAGTATGGATAAGGTGAGGATAAGTACCTCCCCAGAGCCCCTATGTGCTAGTTCCTGGCACTGACAAGGGGAGGAACTGGG
>RJWT010043353.1:0-11988 GCA_004365215.1 Cuniculus paca
TGAAAACAAATCCATTTAACTGCACACTTAAAACCATTTATATGTGTATGATATGTACTATGTCTCAAAAAAGCTGCTTATAAGGTGGTAATGTTTCATTAGAAGAGCTTAAATTAGAATTATTCTATCTTTAAAAAAACTGTCAGTAGGAAGTGGAGGGGCAGGTTTTGCATCTAAAATTAGGATTCGTGGCTTATGAAAAATATAAATTATCTATAAAAGAATCATGAGGATCAATTTCTCTATAAACTAAGCCCCATCCATCTAGCTCTCAGCCCTTTGAGTAATCATTTATAGTATATGGCTTCTCTTCAAATCATAAAGCCATTAATTTTATATTATATTATGTCTCGTACATCTAACATATTACAAGAGTACTACAGTCAGAAAAGGCAGGGAATAGATTCTTTTCTTAAAGGACAAGGGAATTTGCTTTTACACTAGGGTCTATAGATCCAGAGAAAAAGGCAACCAAGAATGAGTTGAATTAAAATCATTTAAATTAAAGCCTTAAAAACACTAACATAAATATTATGATGCCACAACAATGACTTCAAATCCTAGCAGGTAACACAAGCAAGAGAGACTTTTCCAGGGCAATGAGATTTGAGCTGCAATAAAGGAAAACACAAGGGAAAGGTATGTCTAAGAAAGATGCTCCCCTGCAAGGTACAAGGAAGATCTGGCCAGGGAAGAGAAGCAAATGAGGATCTGAGCAAAAGCAGAAGACAGAGGTCCCTTGTCATGTAACTGGCTGGAGTGTGCGGTGTGAGAAGTGGGGAGAGAGGCTGGGGAACAGGAAGGTGGAGTTGACCACAGTCTTCTATGTCTTGCCAGTCCAGCGGTGGCCTCTTATCACGGGGTGTACACCCCAACACGCCCAGGGGAGGCCAGATACCGCAGGCTACACAGTGTGTCTCTTTCCTTATAGGTATGCATCTCTCATAAAGTCTGATTTATAAATTGGGTGCAGTATGATTAACAACTAATAAACAGAACAACTATAACAATATACTGCAGAAGGGCAGCTTGAGAGCTCCTCAAGCTTCTCGCAGTGGCACGCTATTTAAAACTTACTATTTACCCTCCCTCCCTCCCTTTCCTTCCTTTCTTCCTTCCTATCTGTCGATTGATTCATGCATCCTTTTTTGAAACTGATTCTTCACTTTTTTAAAGTAATGCATGTTAATAACACAGAATGGTTTTATACTCAGTTCAAGCATTATCACTGTATAATATACCTCTTTGACAATTACCTTTCTGACAGCATTAGAGACATGAAGTGTATTGCTTCTAGGAAGAATCAACAAAATGAAAAGACAGTTCAGCTGCCACTGCACTAAGCTTGTTCTGAACTTACAGGTATCGTGCAGCTGTCTGAATCTCGGGACGTAAATCCAACGTTTCCCAAGTGAAGGATGCCAGCAAGTATTCGAAAAATTCCCATTTGATAAGATTCACTAATTCCTGAAACAAAGAGTAAGTGAACAATTAATCTCATTAATTTCAGAACAGCAACTAATCCATGGTAGCAGCTCGTTTTAACCTGCAATCAATTCTTCAGTCTCGCCAGACACTGCACACATGACAAGGTACTGTGGTAGCCATACACTTCTGCATGTGGACAGGAACACGCGGCAGCTGATCATCACAGGCGAGAGAAGGGCTGCACGTGTGACCCCTCTGGGCTCGACCCTGCAAGCAACGTCCCCATCTAGGCTTGTTTTCCCGCTTGCGATACGGGATGAGAGTGAGCACCTCCCCGGGTGCTTGTGAAGGTTAAGTCAGACGGTGCACATGATCTACCTAACGCACTGTGTGACACGTGGCAGGTGCTAACCAAACGACCGTCCTCACCATCGCTCGCTGAATTTAAGGGTTTTATTAATGTTACTGACATTTCTTTTCATTTCTACGCAAATGAAGCTGCAGCTGTTTCAATCAGATTTTAAAGTCTTCCAGCTACAGACTACAAAGGAAAGAGGCCTGACACTTAGAAGCGCTCAGACCACGGCGTGCCCCAGCGTGAGGAGGAAGTCCCCGGCTCCCGGCAGCACGGCAGGGCCTGAGGGTTCAGGCAGGAGGGCAACACTGCACAGCCCTTGGCTCTCACTGGTCCGACTTCATTTTTCAGTGAGGTTAGACTTTCTAGAATATGAAATGTGATTATATCCAGGTAGCAATAGTAAAACTATTTCCAAATACATCATTATATACAGCGTAATTCAAAGTTGACCTTATCATGAGTGTTTTTCCGCCCACATTATGACTTTTTCAAATTTATAATCTATCCCTAGAAGGAAAGTAGTGTTTAGTATGTGTATGAATCACCAATAGATCTTGTTAATGTGCTTTTAAATTAACTTACTTGAGGGTACTCTTCAAAATACCGACATACAATTTTTGAGTTAACAATCTGCAGTTTTAATGAAAAATAATTCATCTCTAAAATTTGGAGACTCCAGCTCCAAAGATTAATTTATTCACATGAAGAACTGACATTTTTTAAATCCAAGAAAGAAGACAGTAACATCTGTGCCATCTCCCCACAGTGCGGTGAACTACGTGTAATACAATGTTTGTCACACGCCAGCTTGGTCACATTTCCTAGCCACAAATGAGCCCCAAAATGATAAACAAGACCCCCCACAAAATGCGAGCTTATAGAGGAAATCATTTCATTTAGCTTTAGGTTCTTGATTTTTGTAAAAACCTGAGCAAATTCTCTCTCCAGAATTCTTTGCCTTGATGCCTTAAATGTTTTTAAAAATAGCTTTATTAAGCCATACTCGTGTAAAATTCATTCACTTTAAGTATGTGAATAAATTATTTTTATAAATTTACAAAATTGTGTGAACAGTACCACAGTCTAATTCTAGAACCATCAATTGCCTATGTGCTGTCTAAATGTGTTCTACAAGCTATGCTCATCTCCTGCCAACACTAGCCAAACAGCCAAACCAGTGGTGCACAGTCACAAGGCTGCTCGAGTCACAAGGCTACCACTCCCACACTCTTGAATGGTGTCACCTACCCAGCAGCGTGCAGGCCTGCCTGGTGTGTGCCATCTCCTTTGCATCCTCCACCCCTTCGATTACAGGGCTGCCCCCCTGCTTGGTGTAATGGAAGCTATCTGCGGTTCCTGAAATGAAGGAAGATGAAAGGTTTGCAGTCTGTGAAGCAGCTCTGACGTCTACCCTTACGGCCATTCTGAATTAGAGGCAATGACAGCACATTTCAGCACACAGCATTTGGAGTTTAACTGCCAGTATTTTCTATCATATTCTAACACAAAAAGCACCCAAATAATGAAGCAAAATATTTGCATGTATCCTAACTAGTGAAATGAGTAAGTTTAACTCCAAACTACATGGCTGCACAGTTTCCTCCCATGCTCTCTCCTCATAAGAAACCCTACAGGCCTCCATCCAATAACTCCTTTAAAATGTGCCTTTTTTAACCAGGGCAAATTTTAAACAGAACAAAAGTAGAGAGCAGTATGACGAATCCCTACGCACTCATCAGCCACCCGAAATGGGCATCAGCCCAGGCCACTCCCCGCTCCCCTTCCCCACCTCGAGCTGCCTGGAAGCCAACTGCAGACTTTTTAACTATCTTATCCGTAAGTATTTTAGTATAAGATAAGCTCTTTTTAACAAGTAAATTTAGAAACTATAAAACTAAGAGAAAACAATATAACACGATGAATCTAATGACATATTCATACCTAATCGCAGCATTTTAAACTCAGGTAACTTCGCTGAGGCACAAAGCTGATAGAAGATATGATAGTTTCTCTCCTCTTCTGCCTTTGAAATAAGAAGTTTTCACTTACTGCATTTTACTCTAAACCTCAGAAGAATATCATAAAACACAATTTCAATATTTAATTATCTCAGTTGGTGAAGTAAATTGTCCTTTCCCAAATTTGCTAAGACTTGTGTATGACTATTAAACCTTAGGACTTACAGTCTGTCTGGAGGCCAGGCACAGTGACACAGTCCTGCAGGTCAGCCCCTTGGGAGGGTTACGACAGCAGGGTCACTTGGGCCCCAGAGTCTGCAGCCAGCCTGGGCAACACAGCGAGACCTCACCTCTGTTTACTAACCCTCAAGTTCTAACTAAACACTATCGTATTCTGAAAAAGAAGGAAGGAAAGAAACTATAACTAACCGACGCCTTCCCCTTATCAAGTGGGAAAGATGAGAGATAATACTAAACTAAGTACCTTTTCTTAGACTGATCTTTCCACTAAACATCTGTAGGAAACAGACAAACTCACGAACCCTAAGTCATCCATATTTAATGGTAAGATAGCCTGGCTGCTCAGAAGCTGCTGGTTTTACAAATGGAAAGGCTGAGCACAGTGTAGCGGTACACAGCTGTAACCCTAGCACTCTGGGAGGCTGAGGCAAGAGGATCACAAGTTTAAGCCTACCCTGGACTCCCCAACGACTTAGCTAGACCCTGTCTCAAAATAAAAAAAAGACATGGTATGTAGATTGGTGTGAAGGCTCAGGGTTCAAGTCCCAGTACCAAAATAATAATGATAGTTTAGAAATAAAAGTCATGTCATACCAGTAAGCACATGCTCTGCCACTATGTGCTAATCTAACACAGGTATAAACACACGTGCACATGCCCAGCTTACCTGGAACACCACTCGGGATTTCTCTAAAAGGTAAGTCCTCATGTTGGCACCAATGATTCGGTATCTCTTATCAAAACCAATCTCAATATACTTCCCAAAACGACTGCTATTATCGTTCCTGGTTGTTTTAGCATTTCCAATTGACTAAGAAGCAGGAGAGAAAATGAGTTTTAGAAGCACAGTTCATGACATGACACTAAGTTTGTTCAGGAACAGAGAGGACAGGGCAGAACATCATTCTTTATCTCTGGTTCTATTAGGAACAGAGCCAATTTTGCACCTGCGGGCACAGGTGCAAGCTTTGTCTGCTGCAAAGCGACACAGACGCACACGAATGGTTCTTATCCATCTTGTTATTCTTGCAGAACGTCCTCTTGTTCTTCTTGTTATCTCAGAAACAGCAAGCCTGATGCTAGCAGCCAGAAGTTTCCACGCACCGTTCGGGATGCGCAAATACATGCTTCCAGGACAGCAAAGAAAGAATGGGTGGAGTCGGGGGCTTCCACAGCACAGGTCTTGCTAGTCGCACGTCACAATTTTTATTTCTTGGAAAACTGCTTTATGTAAATGAGATGGTTAAGACCGTAGTGTTTTCCTGACAACGCTGCCACAGTATTCACAGTCTTTTTAGAAACCAGTTTCTAACATTTTATCCTATACCAAAAAAAAGGTCCAGCTGGACAGCTTATAAGAGCATTAGTACTATCTGCCCAATTAAATGCCATTTCAGAAGCCAGAGGAAGTAAAACCTGGCTTTAGTGTTGGATGGTTGTATCTAATCTGCTAGAGAATATAACCTAAAAACTAAAATGGCATGTTTTCTTTTTGATGTGGGTGACATCTTCTAAGTTTTTTCTTTTAAGGCAGAGTGAAAAAAAAATTGTAGTTAGAAAAGGAAACAATCACATAATGACTTATATTAAATGTTTAATAAGCTAATGTCACACAAGATTAACATCTTTCACAGGAGTGAAGCCTGTGCTAGGGTTAGTATTTCAAAACCACAGCAGGGAAAAGAGGTGAAAGCAGTAGTTGAGCATTAAAAGAAGAAAACAAACATTAGGAATGAAAACAGTAGCAACACAACCAACATCAGGTTTGCTGATCAGTCCAAGAAAATGTATTTTCACTTTTGGAAACAGGGCAGGTATCACTGCATTGTTTTGGCAATGAGGACATGGTCACAATTTAGAAGAACATTTTAAACACTATTCTAGAATTTAAAAAAAAAGAATGACCAGAAGTATTTACAGCAGACTCTCTAATGTTATTTTCACTTCAATCAGCAAGAAATTGCTAAGGCAGAAATGTTGCAATCTGAATTGTACTACTGATTTTAGTAAATTCTGCCTGAGTTACTCTTTATAAAATGGAGATGAAAATCTTCAGTTGTGGTTGCTGAAGATAAAAAAAGAACTATTAAGATCCAATGTAGCTCAAAAATCCTCCCTGCCCCCATCTTAAATGAAAATTTGTAGGAAATAAAGAAAATTTGTTATAAAGTGGAGAAAAAGCAGCATCTCTCATGCTTTGCCAGGGCACCTCTGCAGAGGATGAGGACGGCGTGCAGACCCTGTTAGCCGCAGGGCCGTGACGCCAACCGACGTGATGTACATTACCCAGGGAGGAGTTTCCACAGATCACTGGGGACCTGGGCAATCCTTTCTTTTTATTTTTTGTGGCATTGCAGAATTGAACCCAGGGATACCTTGGCACTGAGTTATGTCCTCAGCCCTTTTTATTTTGAGACAGGGTCTTATTAAGTCACTAAGTTGCCCAGTGTGAGCTCAAACTTGTGACTGTCCTGCCTCAGTCTCCCAGAGCACTGGGACAAAGGCGCACCCCTCATGTGGTTGACAGTCTTTTCTTGCTGTCACAGTGAAAAGCTCCAATATAGAGACACAGTCTTAAAGACCATTTAAAATGACAAGGGATATAGCTCAGCGGCATAAGCGCCAGCCTGGCAAATGCAAGGTCCTCATCGATCCCTGGGTACAAGAAAAAAGAAAAAAAGAAAAGAAAAGAAAAAAGATCATTTAAACCTACAAATTTTCCAACTATAGCTTCAATATTTTAATAAGGTTTCCTTCCATTAACTGTAAATCCTTTGATGATATTCTTTAGCCCAATATTCCATTTTTGTCAACCTGAAACAGCTCTTTTGAAAATTATTTCTCTAACTGTAGCAAAATTTTCTTAATCCAAATTCCCATAGACAGACTAAACAAGAATATAGGGAAAAATAACTAACCATTATGGATCCCTTTATCTTTTCTGTTTTCCCAGGCAAACATGACAAATTCATTTTAACTGAGTATTAAAAAGTAGTGTACAAATCAGATGCAGTGGCCCAACCCTATAATCCTAGCTATTCAGGAAGCTGACACAGGAGGATACGCTATTTCACAAAGTTTTAAGTCCAGCCTGGACAACTTAGACTCTATCTCAAAATAAAATAAAAAGGGCTGGGAATGGAGCTCAGTGGTGATATCTGCTAGAATGTGTAAGGGTTCATCCCCAATACCACAAGAAAAAAAAGCAGTATCTCTGTTTCCTCCAAATTTTTCACCTTGTTCCCTTTAACAAACTCTGACTTGTGCTGTAGGAAACCAGTGCAGCCGTTTGTTTGTTTGGCAGTACTGGGGACTGAACCAGACAGCACGGAGCTACATCCTAGTATTTCTGTGCCAGGCTGGCCTCCAGCTTGCAACTGCTCTGGAGTAGCAGGGGTTATGAGCGTGTGCCACTAGGCCCAGCAAGCTGTCATAAAATGGTTCACTCAGTTTTTGGCATGTTCTAGAAAGTTCATTCTCTACTTAAGTTATCCTCAAGACAATCTCAAATCCTAGTATCATAAGGTGTAGTCTAGAAGACACAGATTCCCTAATGCTATCAAAATCCAGACTTGAGGATAGTCTAACAGTAAGAGTAGACGGGCCAGGCGTGGTGGTATGAGCACATAATCTCAGTATAATCTGAGGGCCTGAGGCAGGAGGACTCCAAATTTAAGCCCACTCTGGGCCACTTAATAACTTAGCAAGACCCTGTCTCAAAATAAAAAATAAAAGGGCTGAGGATGTAGCTCAGTGGGAAGGGAACCATCCCTGGGAACAATCCCCAGTACTGCCAAAAAACAAGATGACTAAAATAGTGTGACTTGTTGCCAAATTCTAGGAATTTGTTGTTGTGACAAAACCAGTAAAAACAATGGTAGGAAGCAAAGTCCTGTTGTTTTTTTGACCTAAAATCAAAAACTGGCAACAAACCGTATCTTCCCAGTCTTAGCACCAGTGGTATCCACCACTCTATCCATAACTAAATGCTTTTAACATCTTAATTTGCTTCAAACTCCTTTGTCCTTTCGACACCCATGGCAGTTTCTTCTTGCCCACCCTGTCACAACACAGCTCTCGTCTTCTGTCCCCAGAATGCGTCCCCAGCATGGCTGTCCTTCCATCCCTGCAGGGAAGCCTGCGGCTCTGGAGGGCACGCCTGTGAACAGCAGGTCACAGCACTCCACACTGCAGGTCACACACACAGCACTGCAAGCCAGGCACGGTTACCTCTGTGAACAGATTACTGCGCAACCACTGCACCACAGGTGCGTCGGGCCCACTCAACTCCTATGCTTAGTGAGAGATGCACTCGACAGAGGAAAAAGACAGGAATAAAGAAACGCCCATTGGAGGTTCTTAAGCATTTTGTTAGTGCATATTAGTAATACAGAACATGGTCTGAATTTTTAACAAGAATGTAACTTTCTACTAAATTTTTTATGTAATCTTAAACTAAAATGGCACGTCTTCTTTCTGATATAGGTGACATGCTTTCAATTTTTTTTTTCCTTTAGGGTAAAACAAAAAAACAAAAAAAAGAAAAAGTGTAGTTAGAAAAGCAAGAGTCACATAACACATATACTAAATGTTTAATAAGCTAATTTCATATAAGATAACTAGGTATAACCAGAAAGTGTTTCTGTGTGTCCAAACTAATTTCTCCACTTAATGAAACTTATTTTCTCATAAAACTTTAATGCTTCAAAAATCATGTTAATCTTCTAGCTTCAGATTTTTAAAATACTCAAATTCTCATGTAACCAATTCCAATTTCTTTGGCATCCACATTTCTACATTGTACATGTACTGGGCTTTTGAAAAATACATCATCCTTTTCATAGTTCTTCCTGCCTCAGGAACTTATAATTATTGAATTGCTTTTACTAACCTATCCTTGTGTGATGAACTTAACAAAAACAAAAAGAAAAACGCTCATGAGATCACAGATTAAGTGTAGAATTCAAATTTTGGGAAGCATTAAAATCTACGGCTAAACAGGTTGGACTAAGCACAGAAAACGAACATGGGCAAAGGCGCACCAGAACCCATCTGTGCCTCCGTGTGGAGAAGCCTACGTTTTGGAAGGAACACAAGGAAGAACTCAGGACGGGGAAGGCAGTGAGTTACACCTCCGGGGGAAGAAATGATCGTGTGAGTCACTGAAAATGAAGTTGCTGCCTGTGCCCAAGGACACAGCTCGGCTGAAGGCTGGAAACGCAGGGCCTCGGGTGAAAGCAGACCCCTGTGCTGCTGGGCTTCACTCACGTGCCTACAGCGGGCACTTTCAGCATTTCTGGCCATCTTCCTCACATACCAAAGTGGTTTCCTAATTTTTGTGGCTGGGAGACCCCAGGCCTCCTGACATGCGCTCAGTCAGTCAGTGATCTGGGCACGTTTCCCAACACACCACAGTGTGAGGAGCTGGGATTCCGCCGTCTTACCTCCATGATGGGGTTGGAGGCCAGGACCTTCTCCTCAACGTTGGCCTCACTGGCAGAGCCACTCACGGTTGCAAAGTAGCGCATGGCATACTTGGCTGAGACTGTTTTTCCTGCCCCAGATTCTCCACTCACGATGATGGACTGATTCCGTTCATCCCTGCAAAACAAAGATGAGTCATGCCACATTGCCCGCTTCCGGCTCCACTCAGCAGTGCCTCCTGGCCATGTTCACCGAGAGGCGCAGGCAGTTCCTGCTGGTTTACACATGCAACAGAGTTTCCTAATACGAATCATTGCTTATGAACTACACATGGTGCTGCGCTCCTGTAATCCCATTCCTCAGGAGGCTGAGACAAGAGGATCACAAGTTTGAGGCCAGCCTGGGAAACTCAGTGACTCAGCGAGACCCTGTTTCAAAATAATAAATACTAAAAGGGCTGGGGATGTAGCTGAAAAGTAGGCCGCTTACTTAGCATGTACCAGCCCCCAACACAGAGGGAGAAGGAAAAGGGGGGAGAAGAAGCGGGAGGAGGAAAAGGAAGGGTTCGTTCTAAGGGCCAAGCTTGTATATGTGACCTTGGCTTCATGGGACACCCTTGACCCTCACTCATTACCTCTGGCTGAAATGGACAGAGTATGTACTGTGCTTGCAGTTCAGCTGCAACCAGACTCAGGGAAAGAATTACCTTCATGAACCAAGGTACCACTGTACTTATCACCTCTGTTCATTCATGGCTGGTTTTAAAATAAATCGCTCTAATGAAACAGTTGTCATTTTGATGCCAATATCCTTTTAAAAACATTCTCAGAACTTAACTTTTTCAGTATGTTAGCCAAGGGTCTGTATCAGCAGTCTGGCTTCCCCTCCATGACATACTCAGAAGAGGAAAGGGAGGGGAAGGGAAAGAATTGAGATGTGCTATGCACACGCACCAACATCCCACAAGGAACGGAATCTCCATGTGCTACAAACACAGATCGATAAAAACTTGAAAAAGAGATGCTCGGAGAAATGCATTCTGCCTAATTCCCACGTGATCAGTTCTGTGAATGCAGCTCTGTGACAGCGAAAGTGACAAACTCCCAATGCCCCTTCCCACCACAAACAAGAGGTTGGAGAAAACAAAACCTCACTGGAAACTGCAATCCTCCTCTGTATGGCTTTCAAAAACCTATTTCAAGTCTTCATGACAAACTGTGTCCAAAAAGTCTAAGAACTCATACATAAGCTGCCTTCTCCTGTGACACAGGGAAGAACAGGAAAGGCGATGGAGTTAGGCTTATTCGAAGGGGTCACAGTGATTGGCGTGTGCGTGCACACACACGCACTTCCCCGTGTGACGCCGAGGAGTGCAGACCCCACCTACTGCGGTGGGTGAGGCCCCCAGAGGCCCGTATTCTGGGCAATGGTCTCCAGCATGGACACTGCTGGCTGGCAGGGGAACCCTCCACATGCAAGGCCTGGGAAGAAGCGGGTCCTGGTGTGCCCCTCCCCCGCCACCCCTGCATGGGCCGTCACAGGTGAGCAACTTCTGCTCTGCACTCCTGCCAAGACCCGCTGCCCGTCACAGCCCAAAGCCACAGGCGGCCAATGGGCCAAACCCTCCACACCGGGGCCGAAACAGACCAGCTCCTCTGGCACTGACCGTCTCAGGCCTGTCTCTTCAATGGAAAGATGACCAACACCTGGCCTCTCTGGGTCACAGTTGTTTCACCTTCAGGATGAAAAAGAGCCTCGGGTTGCTCAGACACAAAAGCACAGCGATCTAAAAGTCATACCGACTCAGGGGTTGACTTTCACGAGTTTGCTGGCACACGGGACAGGACAGGCCACACACACTCGGCTGGGTCTGAACGGCTAGCATTGAGAAAGCAACATGGGTCCTCGAGGGGTTCCCCAAATCAAAAGGGAGTCAGAAATAAAGGAGGAGCTACAAGGAGAAAATGGACTGTAAAACAACCCATTGTTTGCTTTTTTTGGAGGAGTACTGGCGTTGAAACCCATGGCCTTGCCCACCCACTGACATCCTCAACCCCCTTGTTTGCCTTTAATTTAAGAGGAGGAAACAAAGTTTTGTAGAGTGAGTACAACGAGATCTTTAGAAGATATTTCAGTTTATGCAGCCCTAGGAAAAGACACAAAAAGAAAGAGAAAAGAGTACGGCACGTGGAGCGAGGGAGCTGAGCAGGACAGGGAAGGAGACGGGAACGTATGTGAACAGCACACAGGAAAGGGCCAGAAGAGTGAGCGCAAGCACACAAAACACCAGCGACACGACCTTTGCAGTCCCAAGGCGAACACCACAGTCCACCCCCCACCCTCTGACACCTTTAGCGTCGGGGCGCCTACACTGACGGCAGGTGCTTTCGGGACAAGCGGTCCTCTCAGAGGCGTTGGCTGTGGCCCCGGTTGGCCTGGGTCAGTGTGCTTCAGAACAGGGGTGAGCAGCGCTTCCAGGGCTCTACTGGGAACTCAAAGCTCCACCTCTGCGAGCGTCACTCATTCGTTCAATACACATAAAGAGCGATTAACCATCTCAGGGAGATTAAAGATGCTAGG
>RJWT010043354.1:0-11973 GCA_004365215.1 Cuniculus paca
TTTTCTCTTGCTGTTGTTTATATTTAAAATATTTTTATAAAATAAAATTTATTAGTACATGCAGTTTACCTTCATCTTAGGGAGTAGGTATATATACATAACACAGGTGAATTTCTTTTTTAAGCCCCTTCCAGTTCCTACTCATCTCCCTCCCTGTTTCTGTAAATCTCCTTTCCTGTTTTTCTTCTTCTTATTTTTAGTTCATGGTTGTGACATGTAATGTTCCATTCATTGTGCATATTTGATAGCTTTAAGTGACACTTCTTAAATCTTTTTACTGCCCCTTCCTTACCCCTTCCTTTAGCTTCATTCTCTAGGACATTCCCATTTGCAAAATATTTTGTTTTCTTCTATCAGTCCTTTATTTTGCTTTTTATTTGTACTTTGCCTTACTCAAATGAGAGGCACTCTATGGTATTTAAGCTTACATGTCTGATTTATTTCACTTAATGTTATATTTTCCAGGTGTTTCCATTTTCCTACAGATGTCTCAGATTTATCCTTCTTTATAGCTGAGTAGTATTCCATTATGTATAGATATAACATTTTCTTTATCCTTTTGTCTGTTGATGAGCTTACAGATTGCTTCCAGGATTTAGCTACTATGAATTGTGCATCTGTAAACATTGGTGTGCATGTATTGCTGAAATGTCATGTCTTTAGCCCTTTTGGGAAGATACCTAGAAAAGGAATAGCTGGGTCAAATGGATTTCTAATTTTATTTTATTTTATTTTATTTTATTTTATTTTATAATCAGGGCCTTAATGTGTAGTCTAGGCTGACCTTGAACTCATTATATGGCCCAGCTGGCTTCCACCTTGCGGCAATTCTTCCTCAACCTCCCGAGTGGTGGAATTATAGGCATGTGCCATCACATTCAGCATGGAATTTCTAATTTTAGTTCTTCAAGAAACTTCCATACTGATTTCCATAATGATTGTACCAGTGTACATTCCCACCAACAATGTAGGAGAGTTCCATGCCAGCATTTGTTCTTGCTTGATTTCTTGATGAGTGCCATTCTTTGGTGTAAGATGAAATCTTAGCATTATTTTACTTTGCATTTCTTCACTAGCCAGAGATGTTGAACGTTTTTCATGTTGTTGGCCATTTGTACTTCTTCTGAGAAGTGTCTGTTCATTTCACTTGATTGGGTCTTTTATTTTGGATGGTCTTAATTTTTTTGAGTTCTTAATGTGTTCTAGATATTAGTCCTCTGAAGAATAGCTGGCAAAATTTTTTTCCCATTCTGAAGGTTTTATCTTCACTTTACTAATTGTTTTCTTTGCTGTGGAGAAACTTTTTAATTTGATATAATTCCATTTGTTGATTCTTGCCGTTATTTCTTGTGCAATTGGAAGTTCTGTTCAGAAAGCCCATGCTTATACTTAGACTTTAAGCATTTTTACCTATATTTTATCTTATGATAAATTCATTGTTTCTGTTTTAATGTTTATATCTTTGATACATTTTGATTTTAGTTTAGTACCTGGTGAGAGATACAGGTTCAAGTTTAATCTTCTTCATATAGCGGGCCAATTTTCCTAGCATCATTTGTTAAATAGGCTCTCTTTCCTCCAACATATGTTCTTGTCTCCTTTGTCAAAGATCAGATAACTCAGTGTGCCTGAGAATGTTTCTGTATCCTCTGTTTCATTCCAGTGATCCATGTGTCTGTTTTTGTGTTAATACCATGCTGTTTTTATCACTGTTGCTTTGTGGTGTAACTTTAAGTCAGGTATCGTGATGGCTGGAAGTGTTTTATTGTTTTGTTTTTTTCCTCTAAACTCTGAGAATTTGCTTCATCTAGTCTTGATTACAGTTTGGCTTTCTTTGCAATTTCAGTTTAGTTGGATGCTTGTAATCTTTGACATTATTTTTAGGTAAGCTCACTGATGAGTCCAGTGATAGTTGATCGTTTGCTATTTGCATTGATTTTAATATATTCATAGTGAACTCTTTGCTTCTAAAAGTAATACAAGCACTGAAAATAACTGAAAATTTGAAATAGAGAAAAGGAAAAAAAAAGCTGTTATTAGCCATCATTAACATTTTGGTTTTGCTAGGCTGCGTGCATTTTTGAGTATATTCATTACTCATTCTATTTGAGCAGTTACCAAAGCTAGTGTTTTTAATTTGGCAAAGAGCTTCAGCTTGTAGAAGAAAATAACTAATTTATTCTTAGCAAATATTTGGTAGTGATCAACATGATGGGGAGTATGGAAAAACTAGGAGGCACACTTACTTTTAAGAAATATGATGCTGTCGTCTCCCTAGTGTAAGAAACTGAAAGACTTACTACGATACAAAATCCCCAATAAATATGAGGAAAAGGTTCTGAAGTCCAATAATGCTTTTATTCTTTGATTTGATTGATTTAAGTCTGTTTTCTACTATTTGATTGCAATATGTAAGAAGATATGAACAGTTTTTTTGAAGAAAACAAAGGACATTAACGTAGCCATTGTTGATTTCTTACTGTCTGATTTGAAGGCCTGTAATGCTTTCACTCTTTTGTTTTATCTGGTTTTATATTATCTTGTTTTGTTTGAGTTTATTGTGTGTGAATGTATGAACAACCATTTCGAAGAAAACAAGAGACACTAGGGTAGCCATTGTTAATCTCCTATCGTTATGTTTTGAAGACCTGTATTGCTTGCAGTGTTCTGTTCTGAAATGCTTTGTTGTGTTTAACTGTTTTGTTTTGTTTTGTTTTATTCTCTTTAAAAAGATATGTGATGCTAGGCTGGGAGTATGACTCAGTGATAGAGTGCTTACCGAGCATGTGTGAGGCCCAGGATTCAATCCCCAGCACCTCAACAATTACAAAAGAAATGCTAAGGAAATTCAGGGAACCCAGATTTAATAAAAGCAGCCACAGGGCCTACTTTACAAAAGTGGTAGGACTTGACTATGCCTTGCAGAGCAGGTAGGGTTTAGAGTAGATGAGGGCTGGAAGGGAAGCACTTCTGGGTGAGAAGGATGATGTGTATGGAGGAGTAAATTTTAAAGGCAAGGGTGAAAAGTTCATGATGTAAAGGTTAGGATCAGAAAATTAAGGACCTTAAAAATGGGGCAAGTAGTTTTTAATGTGGAAAAAGATATTTAACTACCACAGGAAACGGTGCAGGTGATTACTTAGGGAGGTTTTGGTAGTTGGTTTGATGGCACTGAGTATGGTTTGGAGTTGATGGCATTAAGAATGGGTTGTCTGTGAGACAATTTCAAACAAAGAAATCAGAGGAGTTAAGTCTATTCTCTTTCTTGCATGCTCTTCCCCCACGTTTACATGGCCTTCTCTTTTATGTCTTACAAGACTTTGCTCAAATGTCACTTTTCTCAGTGAGGCAATTTTTAAATGGCAAATTTTAAAAATTGCTGTTATCCTTCTTTTTTTTACTGTATTTACTTACTTACTTTACATGTATACTGTCTTACTATGTTTAGTGTCTCCCTCCTAGTATATAAGCTTCATGATAGCAGGCATCTTGTTTTGTTTACGTAATAATGTATCTCAAGCGCATAGAAAGTGTCTGGTACATTATATGCATCCAGTAAATATTTGTTAAATGGCAGTAGGTCATAGCTGTAAAAAGGTAGAATACAGAATTTTGTATCCCTGAAAGAAAAAAAAAAGAGTAACTCCAAGACTTTTATACCTGGAAAAGTGTTTAAAAAGGAATTTGGCAAGGGAAACAAGAAGGGGAAATGAATTCTAGCCTAAGCAGTTGAGTAGCCAAATGAAATTGTTCAGTAGGGTCTAAAGATAAAAGATGACTTTGGCTGGAAATGGAGGAGAGCCTAGACAAAGAAATGACTGATCAGTTTATATCTTATTCTCTTCTTTCAGATTCTGGTGGTTTATAAAGTCACTTTACGTGCAGTCTTCTAATCCAGAAGTCCTAGCTTGATTCTATTGCTCTGCTTAGTTCACGAGGGTCTTCTTCCCTCCTATGTTGCAGGCCCATACCTTTTTTCCTGTCACTTCTCTAATACTGAAGGAATATGTATTTAGAATGTGATCTTTGGTAAATGTAATCTTTAGTAAAATGTTTAGTATCTTGGGAATCTGCCCTGGTTCCTGGCTGAGGTAGAAGACAAGAGGTTTCTGGGACATGGATTTATATTACTGGCTTTAAGTCAAGTTTGCCAATGTTACAGACATCATGTTTGCTATCTGTTAGAGTTTTTTGATGGCAATGTTATTAAATAAGATACTGTTACTGTTTTGCTTTATGAACTAAATACTGGTACTGTTGTATTTCTAGTCCATCTTTACATTTCTGTTTGGACTGATCTAATTGAAAATTCATTTTTCTTCCAGTATTGAAGGCAGATTGAATTCATGTGACTTGATTCCCAGAAACTTAATAAAACCTTTGTTTATAAGAATAGGTGTATGAATCTCGACATACTTGTCTGAAGTTATATTTTCATCAGTGTATTTTTCTGGGGCTCACTTTTTAAGTGACCTACCTTACCAGGTCATTGTGAAGTTGTTATATAGTAGTATCAATAAAGCATCAAGCCAAGCCTGACCTCAATAGATATCCAGTAAGTGAAGGACTGTCTTTTGGAAGAACAAAAATTAACTGGTAGGCTGAGAGGCCAGTTTGCGTTCAGTATAAGGAAGGACTTTCTATCAATATTGACTGTCATATAATGGAATATTTTGAGGTAGGTGGTTCTCTGTCCTGGAAAATATTCAGGCAGAGTCTCAATAACCTACTGCCTAAGAAGTAGAAGAAATGCCTTGCATTAACTGGGAAGTTGGACTTGATTCTCTCAGCTCTATTCTACTTTACAATTCTGTATACTTTTAGGAATGGTCCAGACTTCTTGCTTACAGGCTAAACCTCTCTAAGATGCATGATTTAAAGATGAGCACTGTCTTGTAATTACCTCATTGTATGAGAAAGGTTTATTGATTGACTTGTACTGTGGTCATTTTCTCAGAAAAGATTTAGTAAATTTGAAATAACAAATTCAGTAAGACCAAAACCAATGACCACAAAAAGATGAGAATCAATAAGTAAAAGGAGGAAAGGGAAAGTTATCTGTAACTTTAGATGAGGAAAGTTGTGGATTTGAGCACAATACTTAGCTCTTAGGATAGTTTACATAGATTTCATTGCCTATTATTGAGAATTCATGAAGAGTCTGCCACCTTCATTAAAATACCCAGGATGCACTGCACAGAGAATCTCCATATGGTTTGTGGTGTTTAAGCTCTGGTACTCTTTGACTGTCATTCTTGGGCACTCTGTGTAACTTGTATTCAGGGTTCAGCTTAGTACTGCTGCCACCATCTTTCTTCATTTTAAGGCTCTGAACCAAATGTGGACACACTAGTCTTTCTCTAATACCAGTGGGACAGCTGATGTAAGGCTAGTATGTTTAAAGCAAGCTTTGCTAAATGCTAGAGGGTAATGAATAGAGAGCAACGTGAAACTATTCAGGTTGGCTTACAAAGAAATTTTCCTAATGTCCTTATCATTTGGCCTGTCTCCATTTGGCAGATATAATCAGACTACAGCCATCAAAGGTGAGCAGAGCCAGACAAACTTTTCTTTAAACAGACTTGAGTAGATGTAGAGAATTTCTTTATAAGAGCTGTATCATTTTTGGATGATGGATATTGAGGGTGATGACTTTAGGACAGATTACACTTACCCGTAGATTGTGGCCCTACTGTACTGGTCTCAGAATAACCCTGATAGTCATACAAAGGATAGCTATATATAATAGCATTAGGGGCATTCTTTGGTTAGAAGCATTCTGATTTTGTTGGGAAAAGCAAGTTTTTCTCTGCACTTCAACAGAATCTACTATAGAAGTCTTTGAATAGGGACCATTGGGAAATAAAGTGAATAATTTGTTTTTATCACTTTATATGCTTCATAAGGATTTACTTTTCTTATTCTGCAATTGCTGGCTACTTTAGGTCTGTTCCAGTGTCTCCTAGTTTTCACTAGTAGGACTCAACCTTTTTATTTTTGTTCATTCTCTTCAGGATAGCCATTCTATCTAGATTTCCTAGGTGTGAACCTCACTGATTACATAATAGTGTGTATTTATAGTTCTAGGACACTTTGTGCAGGCATCCTGTTACATTTCTACAGTATAAGATCCTTAAATATGCATTGAAATACAAATAGGTCCCATGAGAAAAAGCAAAACTATATATATATATCTATATATATCTGTATATCTATCTATCTCTTGGATTAGTGTACGTATTTGAAGATGAAGAGGGAAAAAATCAGTAAAAAAAACACACACACATATGCGTGCGCGTGCACACGATATATGTATGGGGTTTTCCATGATGTATTCATTCCAAATTGAACTATAATGTGCTCTAATTGAGTCTCTTTGTTTAGCACATGGCTGTTGATTTCAGTATTCTCCAGTTGAGAAACTGACATTTTAATTTTGTTATTCAGTGTGTAACAGATTTAAATAAAAACATCAAGATGGTCTGTTGTAGATTTTCTTCAACAGTAATTATATATAATTATTTTACCAAAATAAACAAGTTAAAGTAGTTTAGTTATTTTATCTCATTTTACATTTGAAACAAAATTGCAAACCAGGGGCCAGTTTGCTTATGTTTCTGAATGAGAAAAGATAATTTCTGGTTGCAAGTCTCACCAGAGCATTATAAAATTGGTACCAATTCTGAAAATGTAATATAGCACTATAGATCACTTTCTTATGAATAAATGATATATTTTCCCTTCCATTACTTTGCTTTTTTCTCTTTCATGATACATTTTACTTTTATTCTTTTACATATATAGGCATGAATCTGCTTACATATATAGGCATGAATCTTTCTAGTCTCACATACATATTCTTCCCATAATTAGTTGTTTCTTATACTTTATTCTGTTGTCTAAAAGAAGCACATACGTGTTTTTCTAGCTAGATCTCATCTTCATGTGAGTTTTGTCAAATCCAGCTTCCCCCTGTCTTATGATGGAAAGGAGGGAGGGTTATCAAAGGGTTTAGGCATCAGGCAGAAATCTAAGAAGATGCCCTGTGAGGACTAACAATTTGAAATTTAACTGTGGATTGCAAACAGTGTGCCCATGAAGAAATAGTTGCCTGAAGCAATTGGGTATTTCTGTCTTAGGTTAGGATCCCTGAAACAGGGAGAAGTCTTCTGGATCAAATGATTTTAATCAACTATGAACCACCTTAAACCATAGATAGAGCCTAGTAGTTGTTGACTTATATACAGATCACATAATTCTATAAGATAGTGTTGTATGCTCTATCTTCAATACAAGGAATAAATAATTCAGAGGCCCTTGTACGAAGGCCCTATTTCCCTTCTAGAGGCCTTCTTCAGTAACCAGAATTGCTACTGATGATTGGAAAACTACCATGGTCCTAATGCCACATATCTGGACATCTAGATTTTGATGCATGAAAACTTACCAGTTTGGTTACTGGGTGTGCCAAATTTGTTTTGTTTTTGTTTTTATTTTTATTTATTTTTTTTAATTTTGAAGAGAATAAAACCAAGCAAAATAAAACAGAATAGAGTCAATCAAAACAAAACAATGAAGGTGATATAGGACTTCAAAACAAGATAAAAGGAAATCAATAATGGCTACTATAATGCTTCTCGTTATCTTCAAAATAACTACCCATACCATCAGACATAATAAAATCAAACAAAACCGAACAGAATAAAACTAATCAAAACAAAGCAATACGGGACTTCAAAGCAAGATAATAGGAAAACAGCAAAGGCTACCATAATGCCTCTTGCTATCTTCAAAGGAGCAGCCTCTACCATCAGACATGATAAAATCAAACAAAACAAAATAGAATAAAATCAATCAAAACAAAGCAAAGCAATACAGGGCTTCAAAACAAGATAATAGGAAATCAATAATGGCTACCATAATATATTTTGTTATCCTTGAAATAGCTGCCCATGTCATCAAATATAATAAAATCAAACAAAACAAAACAGAATAAAACCCAAATAAAACAGTGAAAACAATACAGGGTTTCAAAACACAATAATAGATTAACAGTGGTTACTCACTTCCCCTTTTAGACATTTCTTCCCCTTTCAGTTTCACAACATCTATTGTGCATTTTGGATCCCACTTACTCCTTTAGTTTTTTATACTAGGGAGACAACATGGTGTTTGCCCATGTGACTCTGAACCATTTCACCCATGGGCATGATCTCAAATTGTATCTATTTACCAACAAGAGCCTTGAGGTTATCTTTCTTTATAACTGAGTAGCTTTCCATTGTATAAAAATGCCATATATTTCTTATCCATTCTGCAGTTGATGGGCAAGCTACCAGTACTTTTTTCTGGTTTCCCATCACATAGAGCATTGTTGTGTCTCCTTTAACTTTCAGTCTATGAATTTCCTTTTGAGTTAAATGTGTTTCTTGTATAAAGCATGTTGATGGATCCTGTCTCCTGATCCACTCTGTCTGTGCTTCTTTTTATTGGTGAATTGAGGCCATCTACATTAATGGTTATGGCCAACATGCACTAACTCGACTCTGCCATGCTATTTTCCTTACGTTGGCTGCCTACTTTTCCCCTCAATTCAATTTTCTGCCCTGCTCGGTGATCCCTCTCTGCCTCTGTTTCTGGAACTGTAGTCATTTTTATCTCTAGAATGTCCTTCAGTATTCTTTGTAGGGTTGGTTTAATGGTCACGAGTTCATTCAGTTGTTCTTTGTTGTGGAAGTATCTTGTTTCTCCATTAATTTTGAAAGATAGTTTTGCAGGGTACATCAGTGTGGGTTGGAAGTTGTTTTCTTTTAGGACTTGAAATACTTGCCTCCAACCTCTTCTTGACTTGATGGTTTGTGTTGAGAAGTCTGCTGTAATTCTAATGGGTTTTCCTTTATAGGTGATCTGTGTTTTTTTTTTTTTTTCCTGTAACAGCTTTTAATATTCTGTTCTTGTGCTGAATTTCTGGGATCTTGATTATTACATGTCTGGGTGTAGATTTATTTTGGTTATGGGTAGATGGAATTCTATATGCCTCACTTATTTGAATGTCACGTCCTTTTCCCATGCTTGGGAAGTTTTCTGCTATTACTTCTATCAATAGACTTTATGTCATTTGTGTTGTCCCCTTTTTTTACTGATACCTATTATCCTTAAATTATTTTCCTTTGCATTGTCTTGCAGCTGTTGAATTGTTATTTCCTAGTTCCTTGTTATTTTTAAGAGATCTTTCCTTTTGTGATTGCTAGCTGCAAACCTGTCTTCAAGGTCTGAAAGTGAAAGTCTTCAGTTTCTTTCAAGTGTTTTTGCAAGCTTTCAATGGAGTTTTTAATTTCCTGGGTATCTCTCTGAATCTGTTTCATGCATTCTAAATCTTTCTTATATTGTTCATTCAAGGTTTCCTTCATTTTCCTATGCTCTTCTATTTTTTTAATCTGTGTCCTCTTTAGAGATGCTTAACAATTCTTTTATTATGTTTTTCATGTCTTCTTTTACCTGAGATAGTATTTCTGTTCTAATTTCTTTTATAGCCTTGTGAAGTTGTTTCTTTACTTCAGTTGCCATCACTTCAAAAACTTCAGTGTGTGCAATTCCCAGTCTCTTTCATGTTTACATCTCCTGGACTTGCTCTACATGGGTTGGAGTCCAAGGGCTGCCTTTTGCTTCTTCGTCTTGACATTTTCTAGGGTTCTTCCAGACAAGTGAGTAGTGGAGGCCTAGGCATTGGCTACAATTTCTCTCAAGTGTAACTGTTTGGTTCTCCTGGTCAGTGCTGGCTAAGAGTATCCAGTGGTGACCATTGAGTGTACTGGTGCAGAGCTGGGTGCTCCTTTTCCTAGCTTACGCTGGCTACCAGTGGGAAGCATCCCAGATTGCGGCTGGTGTGCACGCGATGGCAGGGCTGGCTGCTGCATCCCAGGCCTGAGCTGGTTACCAGTGGAAAGTGACCCCAATGGCCACCAAATTTATCTTCAGATACACATAGTTCAGTCTTAAAAGGCAAGTGTTCCCCTGAAAGGAGTTCAGGGGATGCTTACATCCTTATGAACCAAGGAGAAACCATGATTCAGTGGTTGGAAATATGAAATATATGAATATTATAAAAGCTTTTATGTTTTGACTGGTTTGTTTTGTCCTTGCGTGGTTTATTTTAGCTGTATTCTAGGAGACTACAACTACAATTGAACCATTCAGTTTGGCATTGTTTGACAAGGAAATGAACGTTGAATGAAAGGAGATAGAAGAACATGAAAGCTCGTGTAACTACATGCTGTGGTTTACCAAGTCGTCAAGAATTGTAGTGGTGTCTTTCTTGGCTAAGCTCAGTAATTTTTTTTTCTTTTTATCTGTGAAGGGTAGGTGTTACATAAGCTACATACATACCAAGAGAATCCGTTAATATGTGAAGTGTGTTTGCTGCTGTGGTACAGGATGGTTGAATGTTGGGAAGTGTGCCCACACCTGATGATCAAACTCTTGTAAAAGTATTTGACATCGTATACTCTGTACATATATAACTTTAATTTAAAAATCTAATTCATGGCAATTATAAGTCTACTAATGTATTGTAAATCTGAAGGATTAAATTGTCCTGTTCAAAAATATATTCTTAGGTGGATGAATATACACCCAAAAGCCTGCAAATGTTTTTTTTTTTTCCTAAGTGATTCTAAAACTGCCAAAAATAATGTGAGAGATTAAGGCAAATATAACAACAAAAAGGTAGATATGGTAAGATGAATATGTGATAAAATAAAATTCAAACTACAAAGCATTTAAGGGAAGAATGAGATATTTTATAGTAGTAAGAAGTACCATTCCCCAAGGTACATAATTTATGCAACTATTAGAATATCCTCATTATATGAAGCTAAAATACTTTTAAAAACACATGAAGAAGTCTATAAACATCACCCTAAATTAAGAAAGCAAAATTTGAATAATATGATAAAAATTTATATATTCCAATTTTTTTTTTTTTTTGGCGGCACTGGGGATTGAGCTCATGACCTCGTGCTTGTCAGGCAGGTGCTTAGGCCGCTGAGCTAGATCCCCAGCCGTATATTCCAATTTTGTAATGAACAACATTCTTTCAAAATACTTCTGGAGTTTTCTAGGAAATTGGCACTGTGAAGATACACAAAGAACACTCAAATTAGAAATTAATAATAACAAAAGCCAAAATAATATATTTACCTGGAAATTGAAGATTACTCTTCTCACTAATCTGTTGGTTATAAAAGTTACAGTTATAATTACAAATCATTTATAAGTGAACAAGAGCCCTATATAACAAAAGTAGTGGGTGTTTTCTTGTTTTTTTTTTTTTGTGGCACCGGGGATTGAACTCATGACCTCACGCTTGCCAGGCAGGCGCTTAGGCCACTGAGCTAAATCCCCAGCCCTTTTCTTTTT
The DNA here is from genome assembly GCA_004365215.1 of Cuniculus paca. Classification (NCBI taxonomy): domain Eukaryota; kingdom Metazoa; phylum Chordata; class Mammalia; order Rodentia; family Cuniculidae; genus Cuniculus; species Cuniculus paca. Next base: position 11,419 of record RJWT010043354.1, read on the forward strand.
GAGACAGGGTCTCACTATGCCATTCAGGCTGGCCTTGATTGAGCTCACTTTGTAGCCCAGGTTGGTCTCGAACTCACAACAGTCCTCCTGTCTCAGCCTTCCCAGTGCTGGGATTACAGGCGTGAGCTACCACACCCGGCAGTAGAGGATGTTTTGCTAAAGTAGTACCCAGAGGAAAATTTAAAAGTAAGAAGTTTGAAAATCAAGGCAGGAAACAAACATGTAAGGAAATAATACACAGAAAACTAGAAATACAGAAAACAAGAATTGGTTCTTTGGAAACATATTAAAATAAACCAATATTTGCCAAGTGTAAAAAAGGGACAATATGAATACAGAAGTGACAGAGAATAGTGTTTATTTTATGTGTCCTTCAGCTTCAGGTTTTTTTCTTTTTAAGGCTAGGTTTTTTTGACTAATCTCTGGATCCAGCTGTCTTACCTTTTTTCCCTTGTGTTTTGAGAGTTTTCTTGTTTTACCTTTCACATTGCATCTGAAACTGATTTTGTATTATGATATGAAGTGTGTTTGTCTGTTTTGTTTTGTCTTGTTTTG
>RJWT010043355.1:0-11951 GCA_004365215.1 Cuniculus paca
TTTTTGTAGAGGTGGTTTCTAGGTCGCTTGTACCCTGAACAAAGAACTGGTCCAGAAAAGTATGAGAAGTAGTGAAGTTCTACGTTTATTAAAGGTAAGAAAAGGAACGTGCTCTGCAGAGCAAGTGCGGGTCAATTAAAAGAAGGAAAAAAAGTGTTATCTCCAGGGGGAGAGCGGACCACTGAGAGAGAGCACAGTGGCCGTGAGGTTAATGGCCGCCATCTTTTTTATTCCCCACTACCGTTCCTCAGACTCACACCAGGTCCAAACCGTCCTGTCAAAAACCTGCTTGAGTTCTCACATGAAGAACTGAAGACAGCTCTTTCTGATTGGTTCCAGGCCCAGGGTTTGAGCACCTGACCCCTGGATCTCCATGATTAACAGGTTACACCTCTACTTGCCCAGCCAGCTAGCCACACCCTAATCTCCTGGCTGATTAATATAACCAGGAAACCACAAACTAAAATTTATCCTGGCTGCTTTGATCTTTGTTCCTTAGAACTTAGTAGAGTATTAAGTTTCATAATAAATAGTCCCAGCCAGGTGTGGTGGTTCACGCTTGCAATTCCAGCGTTTGGAATTCCTGAGACAGGGGAATCACTATGAGTTCAAGGCCAGTCTGGGCTACACAGTGAGGCTTTATCTCAAGAAGACAATAATAATAATAATAATAATAATAATAATAAATAGTCTCTGGGGCCGGGGATGTAGCTCAGTGGCATAAGCGCCTGCCTGGCAAGCGTGAGGTCACGAGTTTGATCCCTGGTACCAAATAAATAAATAAATAGTCCCTGAAAATCATGAAGCCATTAGTATCCCCTTAGTAGGAAAAAGATGCAATGTTAAATAAACAATATTAGATGGTTATATTATAGACAGCTAAGTTAGGTAGAAATATTACAGGCACTCAGACAGGGCTAGGTCCTCAGGGGAGGCCATGAAGAGGTTGAAAACACATTACAACTGTGGCTGGAGGAGCATCCATTGAAGGCCAGGCCTCAAGATAAAGCTCGAATGACCAGGCCTGTATGCCTCCTCAAGGGAAAAGTAATATAGTGTAACTGGTATCACCTGGTCCAATAAAGTGTAGATAGACATCAGACACTCAAGTGGGTGACCAGGACCTCCTGACTCATCTCTTCCTAAAAATGTTCTTGTTCTTTGCATGTACACTTGCTATGTGACCTGCTTCCCCATTGGACCAATGTTACCTAAGCGGCTACACTGATAATCTTATTGATGGGTCATAGTTTTGACCCACGTTGTATCCACCTCATGATTTTGTACCCACCTCATGATCTTGCTCTATAAACCTTCCTATGTAAAGTGGGGTCCATGCAATCCACTTTTGGGCCCCCTCCTGTCTCTTAGGAGCAATGTCCCTCAATAGTTTTCCTACTCTTAACCTCCGTTGTTTGTTAGAATTCATTCTTCAATTTTGGGGAACACAAACTTGGCATATCTGGCATCTAACAGGGTTGGAGTTACATATTATTTCCCCTGTATCAGTTATACCAAAGTGAATTACAGATAGATCCAGGTTTATATGTGAAAACTGAAAACCTGAAAGTAAAAGAGGAAAATATGGTAGAATTCATTTGAACTCAGGGCGGGAAAAATATTTCTAAGCATGATACGAAATATAGAATCTACAAAAGGAAAGGAGTTAAATATAAATACATTTTTTAAATTCTGCCTAGTAACAACACCGTAAACAAACCCAAAAGACATGAAAAACTGGGAACAACTATCTGCATTCCTACAAATTGATAAAACACCAATAATTCACTCAAAAAAAAAGTGGGCAAAGGATATAAACATAGTTCTCTGGAAAGCAGTTTCAAGTGGCTTTTAAACACCCGAGAATATGCTTCTCCATAATAAGGGAAATGCAAATTAGACTACAGATTGGCACAGATAAAAATTTTGATAACACCATGTGGAGGGATGTTAGAAAAACAGATGCTCTCACATATTGCTGGTGGGAGTGTAACCCGGCTCGGGCCCTGTGGAGAACAATTTGACAATATCTATCAAAATCTAAAATGCATGTTTTGGCAGGCAGCATGAGTTGTATACCCCAAAATCATTCCTCCATATTCCCTGTTAACAGAATCCAGTTGCTCAGGTGGCAATGTGCCAAGTTCTAAGGAATGAATTTATGTATTGAATTATTTGTATGTATTAAGACTTACCGTGTGCTAGGCACTATTACGGTCTCTGGGAATATACCAGCAGAGGAAGCCAACCAAACCTCAGACTTTGTAACAACCCGGCACCTACCGGGTGAGATAGATACCGGCGCAAAGGAGCGACAATGGTATTTTGATGTATTATTCAAATAATAAATGAACATAGAAGTTTTCATTCAAAATGTGTCGCTTTTGAGAGAATGGAATACTACAGTAATACACCAGCATGAGCTGGGCATGAGGGTGCACGCCTTTAATTCCAGCACTCAGGAGGCTAAGGCAGTAGGATTGGTGGGAGTTCAAGACCAGCCTGGGCTACAAAGTGAGTTCAAGTCCAGCTCAAACTGCATCGTGAGACCCTGTCTCAAAAAAAAAAAAAAGGAATATATATATATATCAGCATGATAAGCATAAACTAGAATCATCCCAAACAAAATATGGCTACTGTCTATAATCCTACAATAATGACATGAACACATCTTCCATTGCTATTCTGAGCCATGCCCTTCCATTTGAAAACAACTCTACCAGCAAACTTTGGAGGGAAAAAAATCAGGCCAAACAAACTCTGGAGAAAATACATATGACAGATAAACATGAAGAGATGTTCAACCTCTTTAATAATGAGGAAGGTTAGAAATAAATCAGTAATCAGATGCATTGGAAGGATCTGACAAAGAGGAAGGATGTGGTCAGAACGCTTTCAAAACATGTGCAGTTTTGATTTGAAGTTGTAATGCAGCATGTAATTCCCGGGTCCTATCTCCTGACATAAAAATGATTAAAAGATTGTTGAATTAAGGGGAGGAAGTACTAGATACTAATAGATTTCCTTCCTTTAAAACAGCACAGTACACTAGAACATTTTATTTTACAAAATCGGAATCGTCATCCACTCCCTTTTGCTTATCACTTTCCCACCCTTCTTGTTATCCAATAGTGGCTAATGAAATGGGGAAACAACTGCCACGTCCAGTAAGGCTTTTCTTCCTATCAAAGGGGCCCAAGGCAAGAAGAGAATTACTGGGACTGCCTCTCCCCTCCTGCTCCAGCCCTGGAAGTGACCAGGCGCCTGTAGCAGCTGTCTTCTAACCATGAAGTGAGAAGCATTAAAAAGTCAGCTGGGTAAGGTAAAGTCAACTGGGTAAAGGTTGCAAAAATGGAAGATCCAGAAGAATGAGGAGCCTAGAGCCCTTGATGACTGTGTGGAGCTGCAGGACCAATCCTGACATCACTGGAGAGAATGGTACCTGTCAGTTAGGAATGGGAGAGTATGTCTGTGTACCTTCTGGTACTTTTGAATCTCTCTACGCGCATGAATCACTTATTCAAACACAACTGCAATACTGTGGAGCCTATCAATCAGTCACTGAAACCAAAATCTCTTTTGTCTAAATTTTGAGTCGAAATACAATTTTTAAAAACACATAGTTCGAGACAGGTGTGGTAGGGCACGCCTGTAATCCCAGCACTTGAGAGGCTGAGGCAGGAAGATCCCCGTGAGTTTGAGACCAGCCTGGAATACATAGCAAGACTCTGTCTCTAAAAAAATACAAATAAAAAACACATAGTTTGATGGAAAATACAATACAGTGAACTATATTATAGACAAAAAGGACTTTTGGAATCAACCCTTACATATTGATAAAGCTCTAACTTGCAACCGTCATCATTAGCATTCAAATCCAGCTTGACTATTTTCACCTAATGTATTTGTAAATAATCCAAAATATCGATTTATGTTGCATGTATAGAACAAAATTTGATTTTCTGGGTTATAGAACCCGGAAACCTGAGCCAAATGTTTTGAGAACTGCCTTATTCACTATTAGATTTTTTAAAAAAACTTGCAGCTGGGATGTTGATTTTAATTTAAAAATATATATATCCATGCTTATAGGCGCTGAGGAAGTTTCCCAGACCAACCCTGCCATGCCTGTTGATGTGCGATTCCTTCCTCGGGATTCCAGACATTCCGGGCTCCGGGAATCCCCAGACTGGGCAGAGCACGGCGTGAAAATGGGGGTGAGCTTTGTTGCTTTTGTCTGCTGCGTCGTCCTCATTCGGACACCAGAGGGCGCAAGGAGGGCCGGCGCTTGTTTTTCTTTAAATCTCAAATCGAGTCTGAAGCCAGAACAACAAAAGACCCGGAACACAGAGGCTCGAGACAAAGGGACCAGGGGACAGGGCTGCACGCCGAGTTTTCCTAGAGTCGCATTTGCTTCCCCGCCCCGCACCAAACTCCTCCTCCGTGCCCAAAGATTAGAACTAGAAATAAACAACTAAATTGCAAAATGAGAACTCGACAGCTGACCAGAAAAACCAGAATGGGACAGAACACTCAGCATGCGTCTGGAAAAGGGCATCTGGGGTGCGTTGCAGCTTTGTGTTTTGCTTAGTATTTAGGAACTTTAAAACGTGGTTTTTGTGGCTTGCTTTTCTGAGTTGAATGATAAAGACACAGCAGAAAATTCAGAAAGTATCGAAAAGTTAAAAGAACAGAAACCAACATGTTTTAACAGATATAACTATGTTTCTTTTCATCTATTTCTTTCCAAATTTTTTTTCAGTATTTATACACTGTCTTGGTTGCTTTTTTCGTTGCTGAGACAAATACCAGACACCCAAAATTAGAGAAGAAAAGGTTTATTTAGCTTACAGTTTCTGGAGATTTCAGTCCATAATCAGCTGGCTCCAAGGGAGGATGGCATGGCACTGGGGCAGCACTTCAAGGCAGCAGCCAGAGCAAAAGTGAACAAAAACGCAAGCCTCTTCTCTACCCTCAAATTGTACGCAGGCCATCACCACCCCACTCCCAGGGTGGGTGTTGCGCTCACAAAATGTCCTTACCCTCTTTTTTGCACAGGATGAGGATATTTACAAAGTAAGAACCCTGGCTCCCTGCTGAGTCTCGCAGTTAAACTTCTAAACTGCTCAAGTTGACACAATGTAGCAACCATAACATACGCGCATTAAAAAATGGGATTCTGGATGCTGTTTTGTGCTGTTCTCTCTCATTCGATCTTCAGTTTAATTTTTAAAATACATCCTGACAATAAAACTTTGCTGATCACATGAGTTCATCCCAGGTAGGAAAATTTTTAAATTTCACAAGGACAACAGGCAGCGTTTTTCCTAAGCAACAACTTGCTTACCAGATCTGTAATCAATCAAGTCGCACATCCCAAGCAAGAATAAAAGCGGGAGGAACCAGGAAAAGACCAGAGAAAAGAACAGACACGGTTCCATCCCACTGCAACCAAGCAGAGTGAATTCGTCCTTTCTAACAGCCCCAAGGCTGTCCGCAGGGGAAATGGGGTTCCCCAGGACCCCTGGTCCGCCGGGTGCGGACCCATTTAGGGCCGGGCTGCTGGGCCTCCACAGACACCTCATCACCTCGCCGGCGGGCAGGGTGCTGTGCATTTCCCAGGAGTGGCCATCAGTTTCCTTCTCTGGGTAACAAAAGGTTCAAAAAGACCTGTAGGATCCCTGCAGACCTGTAGGATCCCTGTACCGTCCCAGTGCTGGGAATCAATCCAAGGACTTTGGCGTGCAATGCAAGCGGTCTATGACTGAGCCACACTTCCAGGCCCATCTGGGATTTTTTAACTGTCCCCAACCGTGCATTATCCTGTTTCCTGGCCCTTGCTGTCCTGGTCCCGAAGCAGTAGCTCCCTACATGCAGTTCCCCAAATCCCCACATCCTTATCCTTGAGCACTGAGTGCCTAGGGGTTCCCTCTTCCCTTAGTGCTGGCTAATTCCCCCCACTTCTCTTTCAAGTTCTTCACCCTTGGGGGCCCTGGTGGAAAGTGGCCCTTCAAGCACCTCATCCCTCCTCATCTGTAACCCCATGCTATTTTGCACATCTTTGCATCATTTTCTACCTTTGTGACCTTAGACTTCTTGTGCCTCAGTTTCCTCAGTGGTAAATGAGAGACAATTATTGTACCAAATTCATGATATTAGTAGAAATAAATGGTTAATATTCTGAAAAGCACTTAAAATAGAGTGGGCGAGGATATAGTTCAGTGGCACAGCACCTGCCTGGTAAGCGTGAGGTTGTGAGTTTGATTCCTGATACCAAAAAAAAAAAAAAAAAAAGAGCCTTGTACATAGTAGTGTATGAAAGAGAAATAGGTGGCCCATTTTCATTTGGCTTTAAATTTGGACAGAAATTTACTGACAATGAAGGCAGTTATTTTGAGCAAAAGAACGAGATCATCAATAAACAAAATTCCACAATCAAAGGAATGAGCAGAGAAGGGTGGATTGATGGAAAAAACTGAGGGGAATTTACATTAACCTCAGTGAGGGACAGGGGAAGAAACCTGTCGAGTGAGAGGGCATAAAGGTCACTGCCTGTTTGAATTGGGGTGCACCTGAGACACCTGTTCCTGCAAGATTGCTGTGAGGGTTTTGCTTCCACTGCGCTTCCTTTCTCGGAGCCCACACTCTGGGGTCTGGATGGTGGGCCTCTCCTCCAGCGGGTTCTCAGTGCGCATTAACTATGACTCCCACAACCACCGAAGGAACGTTTTTATAACCACCAGCTAAAGTGTCTGCCTCCCCCATGAAATGGAAGTTCCTTAAAAACAGAAACTGAGGGTTCGTCTTGTCTTTTCTCCTTTTTTTCTTTCTTTCTTTCCCTCTCTCTTTCTTTCTTTCTTTCTTTCTTCCTTTGTATCCAATGTCTAACTTCATGCCTGGCATTCAGGATAAATCACAGAAGTCTTGGCTTTGTTTTCTTTTTGTGGTTTTGTTTTGTTATGAATGAAGTGAGAAAGAAAAAGACCAAAACATTGATTGAATTGGACAGGGACTGACTTTTGCCTCTCAGTTTTAACTTTAGGTTAACTGTTTAAATAAATTAGGCTCAGATATAGTGAATTATGAGCATCCCCAATAGTTGTTTATTTTTTTTTCTCCTTAATAATGTCCTCATTAGGACTGAGGATTTAGCTCAGTTGAACAAGCACCTGTCTGGCAAGTGCGATGATCCTGAGTTCAATCCCCAGTACCAAAAAAAACTAATAATAATAATAATAATGTACTTATCTAAATCTACCCTTCAGGATCAACTCATAACATACTCTTGAAGATTAATGTTTATGAAATATTTTAGGCTTGACAGATGTAAATAATGTTTCTATAAATAAATGATTATAGAATCCAAAAACTACCTACAAGTGATTTAGTCTCTTCAATTGCAAGGGAGGAGAGAAGGGAAAGGGAAGGTTGGGTAGTAAGCTGACCAAAATTCTTGTTTCATGTTCAAAGGTTGAGATGAGGAGATGAGAATAACAGAGAAAAAAGAAACACAAGAAAGAAAAAAACTAGGTTTCATATGCACTACTTAAAATTTTTTTGTGGTTTCTGGTTAACTTTAGGGTAAAAACAAATCCCTTAAGAAATTGAAAAGACAAGGCACAACTTGGAAATATTCACAAAACTTAAATCTGGGGCAAAGTCTGATTATCAGAATGTTTTAAAACTTTCAAAATTCAGTAATAAACCAACCCAATTTTAAAAGTAGGCCAAAGATTTGGATGCTTTAATAAGCACAGGAAAAGATGCTCAACATCTTTAATTATTAGAGAAAGGCATGTTAAAACCACAATGAGATGTTGTTACGTACCTATTAGAATGAACGAGTCACATTAAAAGATTTACAATACCGCTACGGTTTGGATAAGTGTCCCCTAAACGCCCATGTTTAAGAGCTTGGACCTCAGTTTATGCAGCTCTTGAGAAGTGGTAGAACCTTTAGGAGGTGTGGCTTATGGAAAGGAAGTTAGGTCATTGGGGGTGTATCCTAGAAGGGGATACTGGGACCCTGATCCTGTCCTCTCTCTCTGCTTCCTGGCTGCCATGATGTGAGCTGCTTCCTCTCCTATGCACTCTCACCGTGGTATTCTGACTTGCCACAGGCTTTGGGGCTACAAGGCCAAGGCAACCATGGACTGAAAGCTTTGAAACTGTGAGCCACAATGAAACTTTCCTACCCATATAAGTTGATTTATCTCCAGTATTTGTCACAGTAATTGAGAGTGGACTGACCCAAATGTGCTGTCAAAGATGTAGTTGTTCCGGAGGCTGAGGCAGGAGGATTGCTGTGAGTTCAAGAACAGCCTGGGTTACATAAGTGAGTTCAAGGCCAGCGTGAAGTACATAGCAAGACCCTGTCTCAAAAAAAAAAAAAAGTTCCATGAAAGATGTAGTTGTAAAGTTTTGTGAACTTGTAAACAAACCGTATTTGTTAATATACTTATATGTGGAACTATGCAGCAAGATGGAAGTTGCAGAGAACGTACTGTCAAGGTGTGGATGACTCCTGGCCTCTCCCACCTTCGTACCTATGTGAACCTGCACAAGATTGTCTTTAGACACCTGTAAATTAAAAACACTTGCTCCATTGACCTCACAGGGCTATTAAGAAGATAAAATGAAGGTGAGTCATTTCCCAAGCTGAGATAAGCTATCAAACAGGCAGAGCAAGACTTGAAGCTTTTGGTCATATTCATTGCCATCGAGCTGTTTCCCTCCACGGAAGGTTCAGCGCCTTCTGTACACCACTCACATTTTTAACCTTTACTTCCTCCTAGTGCTGACGGCGAGGAAACCCTGAGCTCCCTTGCTTGCCCTGTTCAGGTTAATTACTCTCTCTTTTCCTTTCCATTTTAGGAAGGTGGACAGCAGGTGCTGGGTTCCCTGCTCCTGCATCTGTGCTGACTCAGGCCGCTTCTTAGTTCCCCAGGGAGGAAGAAAGCGCAGTAGGAACGCGAGTGTCTGACCTCACGCACAGCTTCGCCAGCGCTTCTGGGGAGGGAAAGTTGTCTTTTGCGGGGCAAGAAGATCCAGGCTCTCCTCCCTCTATGGAAAAGGGGCCGCCCAAGTGATTCGGGAGATCCGAGGTCCCACCACCCTCAAACTCTCAAGGGAGACACCAGCCTTGCAAATGACGGCATTATAAACGTCACAGTGCCCTTTGGGCTTCACAAGGGTTACTGGAGGCCGAAGAGTGGAAGGAAGCTCCAGGACGCTGAAGTGTTTTATTTTGTTTTTCTTTCTCGAGGCTTTTGCCATATTTAGGAGTGAAAAAAATACGGCATTTTCAGAAAAAAAATGCCATTTGCTTCAGAAATTGCCATTTGTTTATGTCGCCATTAACAAATTCGCCCTCTCAATGCATGAAAAATATGTCATTTATAGAAATACATACGGGACTAGGGCTGGAGGTCAGCGATATAGCACCCCTGGCACCAAAATTGCAAACAAAACAGCATTAAATCTTAGCACACCGGGAAAGAGTGTTTCTTAAGACACAGGAGTTTAATAATTCTATAATGAATTTATATTCATTCAAACTATTTAATAGTTCTATAATGAATTCTTTCAATCATGACAGTTTGACTCTGGCTATATAAATACATTTGTTTAGAGAAAGGGTCAAAGCAAAATTTAAAACTTGAAAGAGTTCTAGTTTAACATGAGAGAGACGCGTGCGAGAGAATTACTGTAATGCAGCATGGCCAATGCCTCAAAAAATTTACCTCAGCCAGGCATGGTGGCACATGTCTATGATCTCAGCACTCAGGAGACTGAGGCAGGAGGATCTCAGGATTTTGAGGCCAGCCTGGGCTACATGTTGAGTTAAAGGCCATCCTAAATTACATAATAAGATCCTGTCTCAAAAATAAATAAGTAAATAAAAACTTACTTTAATGTAATTGCTTTATGTTTTATTTATTTATTTATTTTTGATCTGTTTTGGCTGTTAATCTGTATTTACGATAATTCAGTTGATAAAGACTTAAAAATAAATAGATCTGCTGCTGGCAAACAAACAGAAAAGATGTGTCACGTACATGTACCAACTCTCCACAATGAAGGTAACTGTTACATATTGCAAACATGGACTGATAAAAATGAACATTTAAAAACCGAGTTCTGGTTCAATTTATGTTACGCGTTTGTAATTGCTTTTCAGTCGTAGTCCGTAGCATGGATTTTACATCAATGATTAAGAGCCGAAGAGTGATGATAGTAAGTGTAGGATCAAGTCACGTGACGCTGTTTCTGAGACGATGGAATGCTCGGGTGAATGCTCGCAGAAAAAGGCTGAGCCAGGAGGCCCCGGCCCCTGGGAAAAGGCTTGGACCTGTGTAGGATCCCGCGTTTGATCCCGGCACATCCTTGCTTGGTATTATTTAGATGCGTGAATTCCTAAGCAAATTCCCAGTTCTTTGTGGTTTTAAGCGGACGCGAAGGACAATGTCAACGGGTGAGAGCGACCCTCTCCTGCAACTGGCGCTCCCTTGGTCCCCATGAAATCCAACATAAACCTCATGCCAGCAACGTCAAAACACTTGGAGAACTTTGTAAGAGCTTTCCGTACTCGTTTTTCATACTGGTCACCAACACAAAAAATGGGAAACGGGCTTTCACTTATTCTCGATCATTTATTCATTCAAAAAAAATGTAAGGTTCTTACCATAACAAGCATAACAGTTCCAGTGGGAGGAGGACTGGAGCCCAGGAAAGCGATCACCTTTCTAAGAAAAGGCACCTGGAAGGCGATAGGAAAACAGCTCCTCGTTAGTATAGTGGTTAGTATCCCCGCCTGTCACGCGGGAGACCGGGGTTCAATTCCCCGACGGGGAGGCCATATCGTTTTTGTAACCCCAACGTTAGTTCTCGAGAGATACGCCACAACTTCATTACATACAAAAATACATCTTTATAAGCGCACATGTCTTTTCGTGACCTAACGCCATCAACAATGGTCGTCGCTATGAATGAGAACCCGCTCGGAGAGAAAACACTTTACGTAATTGGCACCAGGGGTGGGAAGGGAGGACGCAGACGCCCCGGCACCGACCCGCGCGTGCGCAATGGCGAGCCGCCGGATTACAACGCGAGGTCATGACCTCAGCGCGCGCCAGCGGGGGGAGGGGAGGTGAAGACGGAGTCTCCGCCCCCAATGGGCGGGGACGGGGCGGGGACGGGGCGGGGACGGGGCGGGGCAGCCAGCAACGGAAATGGCCGGATAAAGAAGAGGAAGGGCTGGTTTCCTTTAACTCTGGGGACCCGGTTAAACGGGAAGCCCCGCTCTCCCGCCTCTGCTCGTTTGGTCCCATCCTAGGTGGAGAGCTGTCAGGAGAAGCGGGGCTCCCCGGAGCGGCCGGAGGGCCGAGAGTGAGCACCGGGGAGGGTGGGGCGCGCCCGGAAGAAACGCCGCGGCGTCGGAGTCCTAAGAAAGCATGCGAGCCACAGCCCAGCAGGACCTCGTGGCGCAACGGTAGCGCGTCTGACTCCAGATCAGAAGGCTGCGTGTTCGAATCACGTCGGGGTCACGGCTCTTCCTTTTGAGGGACTTCCTGTGTTCCCGCCATTTGTCGGAGATGCGTATAAAAAATTTTTTTTAAACCTTCCCCTTTCAGAAGTCCCTCTAATAGTCCTTAGTCGAGAGAGAGAGAGAGAGAGAGTTCACTACTAAAGAGCAACTAAACAAAAACCTTAAGGCCGATGTTTAGAGATAGCAGGAGGGAGGGAAAAGGACATAAAAAGAATTAAGATGCGTTGTGTACCTGTACGCACTCCCCACCATGAATGTAGTCACGTACTGCAAACATATACTAATAAACATTGTTTTAAAAATTTTTTGAAGGCCAATGTTTGTACCGTTTGACCCTGTAAAGTGAGTTTTTGTGTCATTAATGGTACTAAATGTGCATCATGCGCAGATAGATTGTTACTGC
>RJWT010043356.1:0-11776 GCA_004365215.1 Cuniculus paca
TTTTTTCTTTTTTTTCACTTAGACCCTTACCTCATTTCCGAAATGGAAAATTGTATTTTAAACCCATTGGAGATCCTGTCTTTGCCCGAGATTTGCTAACATTTCCAGATAATATAGAACATTGTGAAACAGGTAAAGGTTATTGTGGTGGCTTATTTTGTACAGATGTTTACATTCATGATATATATACACAAATTACTGGTTATAAAAAACTTACTTAGCTTGTGTTAGTTTTATTAATATTTAATTCTATAACTTTTTCTGACTTTCAGTATTTGGTATGCTGTTAGGAGACACCATTATTTTGGATAACCTCAATGCAGCCAATCATTACAGAAAAGAGGTATGTATTTAATTTCTTTGTAAATCTGTAGATCCATCCAATTCTAATTGTTTTTACGTTTTAATATAGAGCCAGATATAGAAATCACTGTTTGATGATACAAATGCAGATGACTAAAATGCCTTTAAATCTTATGAATTGATCAGCAACTTAAAACGAGGGGGAAATATATGAATGAATTGGCCGAAGTGCGATTAAATAAGTCGCCCAAGCAGGACTTGAAGTTTCGATCCTCCCTCCTCAGCCTCCCAGGGCTCTGGATCACAGGCACGGGCCCAGCGCTGCACGCCCGGCAAAGTGTCTCACAGCGGAAGCGTTGGAAGCAAACGGGCTGCTGCTGGGTAGTGCTGATGGAAACACAGTTTGGCGTAGCCCATTTGCGTTAGCTCACCTGACGTGCCAGAACAAAACGTCATAGTCTAGGTGGCTTAAATAATAGAAACTGATTGTCTCATGGGTCTAGCCGGAAGTCCAAACGTAGGGTGTCAGCAGGGTGAGTTTTTTCTCAGAACTCTTGAGTGAAGGATCTGACCCAGGCCTGTGCCTGCCCTGTGGAGAGCTGTCCTCCCTGTGGCTCTTCACATGCCTGTGTGACTGTGCCTCAGTTTCCCCCTTGTGATGGAATTCCAGTCCCACTTGACTCCTTCTGTGAGGGTGCTAGCACTAAGTGAGGTGACTCGGAGGCACGGGGCTGGGGGCTGGAGGGCGTATGATTCAGCTCGCCCGCCACACGCGTGTCTCGGTTATTAACAGACTCTTCAGAAGGCGGCGGGCTGTAAACAGCAGCAGCCTGTAGTGCCCACACCTGGCTGGCCCGTCATGTTGAGGAAGTGGGGACATGCACAGAGCTGGCACCCAGCTAGTCGTTGCCTGGCCGGTCAGCTGATGCTGCCCCAGGGCTCAGTGGAGCCTGTCTGCTGGGGCTCGCTTCTCCCCCACCAGGGTGAGCGAGGGTCGCCATTAAGAGTTTTAGGTGTCCTAGCAGGCAAGTGGTTTACACCTACATCGTCTGGAGACTGAAACAAAAGAGTAGGCCTACCTAGGCATCGTAGCAAGACTCCATTGCCAGAAAAAAAGTATAGTTTTGAAGATGTGCAAGTGAATCATAATTGGTGGGTCATGCAGATGGAGGGGCTCTTCATCAGGGTCAGCCACATACTGAGGCGGCGGGGCCCAGCTGGAGGGGCAGGCACCGGCGATCCGTTCCCATGGTACTGTGCGCTGCTCTTCTGCATCAGGAACTAAGCAGTTCTGGCCGGTTATGGACTGACCCCTCTGAGACCAGGAGGCACGCCTGTGCGCTAACCTGTGGGTGCCGGGTATTTTGCATCAGCAGTGGGAAAGCTAAGTAATACAGCAGTACTTTAGTCCAGTGATGATGAACCTTTCAGAGACCGAGTCCCCAAACTGCAACCCGAACCCACTTACTGCAGAATGCCAGCACTGTGCTGTTACCCGGTGCTCGGTGGCTGGGGCAGTGCTGGGAGACTTAGCTCGAGTGCTGACAGAGAGGCTCTGGGTGGCCATAGCTTCCCCCCAACACACTGCTTTAGGTCAGGTGCTATGCTTGACTTGATTTCAACCCCAAAACCGCCTGTACTGGCTGAACACTGGGTTTTTACCTTGACCCTAAGGCTGACCGTTTTGTATCCAGGGACATTTCGCTGGCTACACAGGTAGAGGATGGAAACAGTTTTTGTTTGCTAACCCTAGAAGTTTCAGGTTAGAAATATGCTTCAAAGCAGATTGGTTCTTCCTGCATCACCGCCGTACTGGCTGAGGCGATGCTGGCGGCTAGCCAGGTGCCAGGCCAGGCCTCACCGGGTGCTCTCGTGCTCCACCTGCATGCGTGCCTTGTGATTGTCTGATCTTTTCCCCAGACGGCATCTGGGTTTCCAGAACCAGCGTCCCCAGCACCAAAGGCAGAGCTGTGTGTCCCCTGGTCACAGCCTGAGAGAGTGTAGAATCCATTCATGTAGGTGAAGTCGGGCATTTCCAAGCTCAAGCCCAAGCAGGGGTAGGGCGTAGCAGAGAGGTGGGCACAGACTCCTTTTCCAGGGAGAAGCAGCCGGGAACCAGGAGTGGGGTCTTTAAATTGTCGTGAGGTTTAAGATAATCTTAGAGACATGTTTTGACAGATGTCCCAAGAATCCTGCAAGGGCATCGTTAGAGCTGACTGTGGTAGTACACACCTATAATCCCAGCTGTTGGGAGGCTGAGGCAGGAGAATCAGGAGTTTGAGGCCAGCCTAAGCAATTGATTGAGAGCCTGTCTCAAATCAAAAAGGGCTAGGGATGTAGCTCAGTGGTAGAGGCACACACAAGCCCTGGGTTCAATTTCCAGTGCTTCCTACACTGCAGAAAAAGAGCAGTCACTAGCATCTGAGGAATTAATCGTAGAAAACCTTTGGGTGAAGCATGCCAGTAACCCCAACCCTCTGGGCTGCTGAGACCCAGCAGTTTTGAGCCCCGCCTGGACAACTTAGCAGTAAGTACCTCATTGAAAAATAGGGAGCTGGGAAGGAGGCTCAGTGTGAAGGCCCTTGGTTCAGTCCACAGTACTGGAGAAAAGGGGATGCCGTGGCGCCCATCAGCTGGCAGCTTCCATCACAGCATGGGGCGCGGCCCTTAGAAAGACCACGATCTCTATATACTCTGTAGCAAGGAAGATGGGAGGGACTTTTCAATGAAGAGTTACAAAAATATAAGTAACCTTGCAGACTTGGACAGAAGACCTGTTCTATACTGCTGCGTGTATTCCCAAGCATTTTTCAGTCTTCCTACCTTATGTGTCACTTATTTAAAAAGGAGACCTGAGAATGTAGAGCGCTTGCCTAGCATTCTTGTCCCACTCCCTTCCGTCCTGTCCACGAAGCCTCCAGGTGCACCCTTTCCATTTGTGGCATCACTGTTCTAGTTGAAGCTCACACTTGGAAGCCAGTCAGATGCGTCTGCTGGCCTCCGGACGTGCCCCAGCGTTGTTGTAGTGTAGTAGCCTAAGTTAGGGTTCTCCGGCTTAGTAACTGTAAAAACACGGCCGTGGCCATGCCAGTCCTCAAAGAAGCCTCAAGCGATTTCCGTGTCTGTAGAGCGGTTGAATGAGCTGCTCGCTCATTAACAGCCTCCTCCTTGCGGTAGGTTGTTAAGATCACACACTGCCCCACCCTGCTGACCCGGGACGGAGACCGCATCAGAAGTAACGGGAAGTTTGGGGGCCTGCAGAATAAAGCTCCTCCGATGGACAAACTCCGGGGCATGGTGTTCGGAGCCCCTGTTCCCAAACAGTGCCGGATCTTGGGGGAGCAGATAGGTAAGTGGAATAAGTACCTAAATCACTGCTTCCAGTGTGACTTTAACCCTTCATGTGGGGCTTATGCATTAAAATTTAATGTGGAAAATTAACCCATAACAAATACAAGTCGTTTTTGTTGAGCACTTTTTTATCTTATATCAGAGAGTTTAGAGTTATGTAGATGGTGAGTTTTCCTCTCACGTTGTCATTCTTACAATAAAGTGCTGTTTGGTTCTGTCACATAAGTCCTTCGTGGGATACTTACTCGGCTGTGGAGGAGTGTGGGCTATTCCAGTTTGGGGTTATTACTTTAACCTGAGCAGTTTTTAAGGCTTATAGTTGAGAAATGTTTTAAGAAGAGGGTTTGTGTGTCCATTCGTGGCGGCCATATGCACAGACAGCTCTGTGGAGCACAGGGGAGCATCAGAAGACAGGTGGGAAGCTGCAGGCGCTGTTTCCTGCAGGCGGGACCAGCACCCAAGGCCTGACCCTCCCACCCGGGTGGCGCTGCACCCCACGGCAGCGCGCTCCAGGACCACACAGGTCCCCTTGGAGCTGTAAGCTGCATACATATGCTGCTTGTAGGATTGCCAGGCGTTAACTTGGGCATCTAACAGCAGCATAAAGTAAGACACATCTGTAATGCAAGGATGTATTCATCTTGATAAGTGCTCCTCTATCTTCGAAATGCACTGTCACTTGCAGAATGATTATTCAGCAATAAAGTTCAGCATCACTGGTCATTCGAGAGATGCAAATTAAAGCAACACTGAGATTTCATCTCATTCCAGAAAGAGGGGCTGTCATCAAGAAAACAACCAATAACAGGTGCTGATGGGGCTATGGGGAAAAAAGAACCCTTCTCCACTGTCAGTGACTGAGTGTAGACCGGTACAGCCATTGTGGAGATCAGTGTGGAGATTCCTTTAAAAACTAGGATTAGAGGTACCATTCGACCCAGCTATTTCCCTTCTGGGTATTTTCCCAGAAGAATTAAAAACATCATACCACAGTGATGTATGTGCACCCATGTTTATAGCGGCACAATTTGTAATAGCTAAATCTTGGAAACAATCCAAGTGCCCATCAACCAAGGAATGGATAAAAAAGATGTATTTTTATGCAATAGCGTACTACTCGGCCAAAAAGAAGGATAAACGTAAGGCTTTTATAAGTAAATGGATGCAACTTGAGACCATACTCGTAAGTGAAATAAATCAAACTTATGTATAAACATGGTATTGTCTCCCTAGTATAAGAAACTGAAAAGGTAAATAAGATCCAAAGTCTACAGTAGATACTGTGAAAGGGAAAGAAACTGTTCAAAAGGAAAGAACAACTGAGATAGGTAAAAGGAGAAAAGGAAGGGAGAAAAAAAAATACAGACACAGACACACACACACACAAGATAGCTAAGATGGTTATACCACTGTTTTGTTTTTTTTTTGTTTTTTTTTTGGTACCAGGAATTGAACTCAGGACCTGGTGCTTGTCAGGCAGGTGCTTATGCCACTGAGCTAAATCTCTGGCCCCCACTGACTGTTTTTTAGTCCCTTAAAAAAATGGTTTGTGCTTATATTGTTTGATCAGTTATGCATACATATGTCTTACAATCTGAGCAGCTACTTTGATGATAGCAATATGCAGTATATTAATCATTGTTAATTTCCTGCTATCTTGTTTTGAAATTCCGTATCATTGCATTTATTGGTTTTTTCTGTTTAAAATTTAAACAATGAAAACTCAAACCAAAGGGGACTCTTTAGTGTTGGTGATGTGTAAAGTGTTCTTTCATTCATAAGCAGTAGCTGTGGTCTCTAACTACTTTAAGCCAAGCAGGAGTGTTAGAAGGAAACTAGAAGAAATCTCAGAGACAGCCAGACAAAAAACAAGGATGACCCTGAAACAGTTGGCAACCTAAAGTCTCCACCTTTACCCCAGGCTGCGTTTTCCTTCCCGCCTGGATCCCATCACTCCTGGGGAGATGTTTCCTCCTGAGTCCGCATTGGGGATTAGATCAGACAGCATGGGGACTTCCCTTCTGCACATTGCGGAGTTGTTCTCAGAGCACAAGCAGTTCTGAGCATCGTCACCATCACAGAAAGTGTCTGCTGACTGGCACAGTCAGAGCAGTCTCTTATAAATTGTCTGTTCTTGTCTGGTACAGTGGTGCATGCCTGTGATCCCAGCACTCGGGGGGCTGAGGCAGGAGTTTGAGGCTAGCCTGGGCTACATAACAAGACCCTGCCTCAAAAAAAAAAAAATGAGCTCCATCCTATAGGTTTTTGAGACATAATCTTTAACTATAAATCGTTCCATAAATACACAGACAAACATGGAGACTGCTACTCATCTTATGAGACTAGGGACAAGTCTGTTTCCAGACACTGCACAGAAGAAGTAAATGTGTTACCACTCTTCACTCCTCACCCTCCACTGAGTCGTCAGCAGAGTTAAAAGGAAACGAGAGACTGGTATGAAGGGAGCAGTTTTTAGTGTTGCCTGCAGTTTGAAAGAAAGGTTTTGCCACAGCCATGTCTTGTTTGCAGTTTGCGGTTTTTTGGGGGAAGTGGGGTTGGTTTTTTGTTTTGTTTTGTTTCTGCACACTGGGAATTAATCGCAGGGCCTTCACACTGAGCTACATCCCAAGCCCTTTTTATTTTGAGACAGGGTCTCAAAGGTCACTAACTTCCCCAGACCTGGCTCGAACTTGTGATCCTTCTGCCTCAGCCTCCCAGAGTATTGGAATTTCAGGTGTGTGCCACTGTGTTCAGCTACTAATTATTTTTAATATTCATGTTCTTTGAATAACTGACCTTCTAGAAATCATGTCAAAGTGGTTCAAAATACAGAGAAGGCATTAGTCAAATGAATGTTACAGTCTTTCAGACAAAACATTAGAAATGTTAAATGCTTTAATTGAATTTATGATTTAGAGAATGCGTATGACACAGTAAAATGGAAAGTGACTAGAAAGTATAAATACCACATTTGTTGAAAATTGAACCTTCAACTGGGCATGGTGGTGCACACCTGTGATCCTAGCACTTGGGAGGCTGAAGCAGGAGGATTGCCGCAAGTTTGAGGCCATCCTGGACTACATAAGCAAGTCCAAGACCAACCTGCACTATGTAATGAGATCTTGTCCCCCCCAAAAAAAAGAAAAGAAATTTGAACCTCCAAGCCTATCAAAGGAGAAAATAGAAAAAAAACTGAGCTGGGAGAACTTCTTTTTCTTTTCCATCCCAAATTTTCTGTAGAGTTCTTTTTAGTAGAAATAGTTTAAAATGCAAAGAAAAAAAAATAACTAAGGACCATGAGGAGGCTTGGCTGTGGATAATAAAGAGAAGAAAGTTCAGTTCATGACAGCCACTGAAGAGAAGTGTGTTTACAGTCATGATA
The DNA here is from genome assembly GCA_004365215.1 of Cuniculus paca. Taxonomy (NCBI): domain Eukaryota; kingdom Metazoa; phylum Chordata; class Mammalia; order Rodentia; family Cuniculidae; genus Cuniculus; species Cuniculus paca. Next base: position 7,037 of record RJWT010043356.1, read on the forward strand.
TCAGAAGTAACGTTTGCACTTAGGCACATTTTCACAATATTTTAGTGTTTTACAAAAGCCTGGCCAAGATAAAGTTTATGCTTGATTATATCTTACTAATTTATCAATTCAGATGGTAAGCTCCCAATGTGACCGTCCATTTATTGTTTTTGTAATAAAACTGTTCTCGTGGTTCTGTATATCGGCTCAAGGGCTGCTGACGTGCTAGGCCAAGCATCCACCCAGGGGGCTACATCCTGGGCCTTTTCTGTCCTGAGATGAGGTCTTCCTAAGTTGCCCTCTTCCTAGGTTGACCTCGAACTTGTGATCCTCATTCCTCAGCCTCCCAGTGACTTGGGATTACTGGTGTGCACCACCTTGACTGACTAAAACAGTTCCTCATTTTACTTTAATTTACAGACTCAGTTTGCTCGTGAGGGCTGGTTATAATTCAGGTTGGTTGTAAGGCAAGACTTTCCCAAAGAAAAGACGTAAACCTCCGTAGAGCATTCCCGACCTCCCAAAGCATTAACTAACCTTTTCACAATAAGAAAGGATTGTAAAGTGTACATAATTTACCAGAAACACCAATGATTTTCCTAGTGCGTTCACCAAAAAGTTAGAAAATGCGCCTAGTTTACCAGAAACAACGACTTCATACTGTACTCACCTTTCAAGTTGACGTGTTTGGTTTGCACGGAGGGAGAGTGAAATGGAAGGTGGCTTTGTTTGGCAGGAGAGTCCCCTTCCATGAATGCGTCAGGACTCTGGCTCTCTGGCGTCCTTTCTCCCCCTTGGGAGAGCCTATAGCCCACCAGGACCTGCTTCCGGCTCACTAGGTCTCAGCCTTTTATGTATGGATGGATGGGTGGACGTTTTGGTCTTTTGGAGGCAGTGTTTCACTGTATGGTTCAGACTGGCCTTGAACTCACTGTGTAGCCCAGGCTGGCCTCAAACTCACGGCAATCTTCCTGCCTCAGCCTCCTGAGTGGTGGGACTTTTCAATTCCACAAGTTGTTGGTTGTAACCCAAGACTTTGGTCGTAAGTTCAATCTAAAGTTTCAGTAGTAACCCTAACTGTTCATGTGGGAGTCCACTGATTTACCTTTTCTCATGTTGCCCAGGCTGGTCTCCAACTCCCAGGCTCATGATCCCCTCCCCTCAGTCTCCTAGGTTGCTGGGACTATAGGCATGGGCCTACCCTGCTCACTCTCAGTGTGTGCCTGCGTGAGTGCCGTGGCTTTGACGGGTGTGGGTGGTGGTGGCGGCGGTGGTTGTCCTTGCAGAGGTAGAACGTGAGGACCTGTTACCAGCTCTGATTTAAAGAGCAGACAGCTTCCTTTTCTCTTCCTTCGCACAGCTTCAGTTCTCTTCCTCCTGGGTAGATGTATTTTGAAGCAACTCAGAGCAGAGGTTGGTAACGTTAATTAAAGGCCCATGAGGAAACACCCAGAGACCGAGACTGTGGGAAGGACTAGATGTAATTCCGTCTAGGCACAGGCAGCTGGGATCACAGTGAGAGAGATCAGCGAATATCTGAGGGGAGGCCAAGTATATATAAGGTTTGGGGCGGGGGTCATAGTCCCAGGAATCTGGATGAAATGTTTGAGGTCAAAGCTGCAGGACAGCCTGGCAAGCACAAGGTCCCTCGCAGCAACCTGTGTCTGGACATCTGGGCCCTAAACATTTACCCAGCAGCAGCCCTTCAGATATACTCTGTAAATGTTTTTAAACTTTAAATCCTTTTCTAATTATTTTTAGTACTTTTCTTACTGAAATAATGTATCTTTTAGAAAAACCATTGTCACTCCTAATTATGTAAAGTTTCAGGGATTTTTTTTCCCCCATCAGATAACTGAAAATTGCAGAAAATGTATAACGTGAAAGCTCTAAACTCACCTGTAAACAGTTAAGTGATTTCTTAAAAATTATTCTGACAGAATTCTATTAAATGAATTAGAAGGATTGTTTTGTAGGCACCATGAAATTATATTTCATATACAAAATAGGGTTTGATAGGAAGCTGCTACTGTACATTTTATGGGAAATAGTTAATGTTCCACATTTAATGTTCTATTAAAATAGTTGAATATAAGAGTTTTTGAATGTAAAAAGTGAAAAGGCCAAGCATAGTGGTGCATGCCTGTTGGCTATTGTCTTAGCTACGCAGGAGACTGAAGCAGTACAAACCCTCGAGCTTAGGAGAGCAAGGCCATCCTGGGGAACATAGAACTCATCCTCAAAAAAAAGGAAGGGAACAAGAACTGATTTATCATATTAAGAAATAGGGTATCAGCACTTGAGTGCCTGAATTTCTGTGCAGTCTTTGCTGTGCTGGTAACGGCTCTGGCCTTCTGGTTTGGATGTGATTTTGCGACTCATTCACAAGTGAAATCACTGTGCTGTGTGTACTCAGAACACAGTGACTGAGTGTGGGATCAGAAGCATCCCCACAGCAGGAAACCAGTCTTTTGTTGCAAACTTTTCTTCCATGAACCATTAAAAGGAAAAGGAAAGGTAAGCACCTTGTCGGGGCCAGGTGTCACAGAGCGTGCGTGCTGACAGCGTGCGCGTCCCTTGTACAGTCTTCAGGCTGAGCGCCTCTGCTCCCAGACCAGGTGGGGTCCCAGATGAGCAACTCCAGACCAAGCGCCTCCGGTCCCACTCATAGCTGCAAGAGGCACCGACCCCCCAGGGTGTGTGTTCTTGACCCTTGAAACATAAGGAGCTCACTTTGTGCTCTTGGCAAATCATTTCTTCCGTGGTTTTATATGTAAACTAAAAGTTAGGTGTTTGAAGGTTGAATATTTCACCGAGCGTGGTTGGAGAGGTCTGTGTTGAAGGTCGCGGTCCTATGTGATGGAAACAGTGGTGCCCCCCCCCCCCACACACACGCACACATGCGCTTCCGGGTGTTTATCAGAAACGCACAGCACTCATCGCCCTCATCTGGGAAGCCGTGATCTCTCGTAGTACAGTATGAGTGCCTTTTCCCTTGTCCCCCCTTCTCTCCCTCTACCTGTGTGGAATTACATGGACATTCCCCATGGGGCAGGATAGAAACGCTGGGAGTGGGCCAGTGAGCAAGCACTTCCATACAGGAGGTTTTCATGACAGAGTAAACCGAGTCAGACTGTCCAAAAGAGGGCAGCGGGGCGGACTTCTGTTGTGGTCTGGGCTCTACTTGTTGATTTCGTTTTCTTCCACTGTCTGTGGTGTGGCTTTAAAGCCATTCCCAGGGCGAGCATGGTGCTCAGTGGTAGCGTGCTTCCCTTATGCTGGGGTGATCCCAGCATTGAAAAGAAGGGGAGGACAAGTAGTTCCGTGTGGGGTGGTGTTGACTCTTCTTCCTGGCACGAGGGTGGGGCTCAGCATCAGGGTCTGACCTGTGCGGGCTTCCTCCGCAGATCTCCTGCAGCAGTACCGCACCGCCGTGTGCAAGCTGGGCAGCGTGAACGAGGACCTCAATGGCCAGCTGCAGTACCTGCACACGCCGGACATGAAGAAGAAGAAGCAGGAGCTGGACGAGCAGGAGAAGAGCCTGAAACTCATAGAGCAGAAGCTTGGTACATACTTACTTTCAGTCAAGTGTGTTTTCTTTGTGTAGAGATAGAATGTTTATGCGTAAAGAGGCCAGCTATAAAAAGAAAGAAGCAAGGCACGGTAGCGCACCCCTGTAACTCCAGCACTCGGGAGGCTGAGGCAGAAGGATCACCAGGAGTTCAAGGCCAGCCTAGGCTGCATAGCGAGAGCCTATCTCAAAAATCAAACAAAAAGAAAAAGCAGAAATGTAAACTGTCTGGAACTTTAAATGGACAAGAAACTTGACTAACCCTGAGTTGTATGATAAACATGGCAGTGAACTGTTCTCTCACCAGGAATAGTGACAGGCATCCTCAGAATTGTTCCTGGGTCCCTCTTTATAAACTAAGATACATTGCTGGTTGCTTTCCTTGCATATAATGTGCTTGTTTTTAAGTTCATTTTCTGCGTTTTCCCCTTCTATAGGAATGACTCCTACACGTAAATGTAATGACTCACTGCGCCATTCGACAAAGGTTGAGATGACAGAGTGTCCGATTCCTCCTAAAAGGATGAGAAGAGAAGCCACGAGACAGAACAGGTAAGCACGTGCTGAGCTGAGAATTATCACTTTGGAGTTGATCGCTCCATCTTAGCCAAGAGGCCTGGAGGCGGTGATGAGTGGTTTATCAGAGCTCCTGGGCCATCAGACTTCAAAAGCTGGGTACCTTGTAATACCCGTGGCTAAAGAGGCTGAAGCAGGAGCATCACAAGTGTGAGACCATTCTAAGCAGCTTAGCAAGACCCTAAAACTAAAAAAGGATGAGAATATAACTCAGTACGGGGGCCCTGTGTTCAATGCCAGCCTAGTCCCTGAGTCATGAACAAGGTCCATTCTGGGACAGCATTAAAAATTCAGATTTCTCAGAGCAACCAAGTGAGTCTTGCACAGTATTTTCGCATTGTTTCCACGGCTATCGCTTTGCGCTCCCTAGCAGCCCTCCACGTCAGCACCGCTTTCCTCCTGCTTCCGGACACCCGAGCTCTGGCTGACGCGCGCTGCTGTGCACTGCCGTGCTGCACAGCCGTGACGGTATCCATAACGCGCGTGTCTGTGAAGTTCAAAACGCAGGTGTTCGGCATGTGGAGACCTACTGCACCATAAGTACACAAAAAAATCACATCCATCTCTGCTTTACCTCTTAAGCCATGGGTAGGATCTTAAAACAAGAAAGACCC
>RJWT010043357.1:0-11973 GCA_004365215.1 Cuniculus paca
CTATTTCCTGATTCCTTGTTATTTTTAAAAGATGTTTCCTTTCTTCCTCACTAGCTGCAATCATGTCTTCGAGGTCTGAAATTCTATTTTCACATTCATTGAGGTGGCTTTGCCAGCTTTCGATGGCCTTCTTGATTTCCTGGATATCTCTTTGAATCTGTTTCATGCATTCTAATTCTTTCTTGTATTCTTCATTCAATGTTTCCATCCTTTTGCAGTGTTCCTCTATTTTTTCAACTATATCTTCTTTAGATGTGCTTAGCATTTCTTTCATTACATTTATCATCTCTTGTTTTACCTGGGAAATCATTTCTAACCTCCGTTCCTTTAAAGTTTCATAGAGTTGTTTCTTTACTTCAGTTGCTATCATTTCAGAAGTTTCAGGTGTGTGGCTTGTATTTTCTTCTGTGTCTGTGTCTCTTTGGCTTGTTTGGGAGGGACTGGAGGTGCAAGATTGCATTTTGCTCTTTTGTTTTGTCATTTTCCTGTATTCTGCTGTGGGAGGTGAATCCAACGTGCACAGTTGAGGTGCCAAGGCTAGGTGATACTCACAGTGCACTCCTTCAGCTCCAGCCAAGACTACCACTGTGGCTGTTCTGTTGCTGGGCAGTGTCTGGGTGGAGCCCAGGCAGGATGCCAGGCAAGCTCCGAACTTCCCGTGCCAATGGTGAAGGGGTGCAGACTCCTACCTGTCTGTTGGCAAGGTCTCAAGCTGCACAATCAGGTGGAATTTGCTGTGCACACCCCCAACACAAGCGAGGCCCAGAGAAGCAGCTGCTGGGCCACTCTGGGTGAATGGGTGGGGCCTAGGCAGGACCCCAGAGATGCCCAAATGGCCTGGGCCAATGGGGGACAGACACAAACCCCCACCAGGCTCCTGGCAATGTCCCAAGCTGAATGGCTAGGTGGAATTCGCTGGTCACACCTCCAACCCAAGCCGGACCCAGAGCAGCTGCTCCGGGTGAGTGGGCAGGGCACAGGTAGGCAGGGCTCCAGGGATGCCCTGAATGTCTGTGGCCGATGGGGGTGGCACAAACTCCTACCGGTCTCTTGGGGAAGTCCCAAGCCACACGTCCAGGCAGAACTTGCTTGTCACACACTCAACCCAGGCCGGGCTCAGAGCAGCCACTGCTGGGCCACCCCAGGCAAAGGGGCGGGGTGTAGGGAGGACCCCAGGGATGCACCGAACTTTTGTGGCTGACGGGGGCTGGGTGCAGACTTCTATGGGTCTGGTCGCCTGATCCCAAGGTGCACAGCTAGGTGGTGTTTGCTGTGCTCGCCCTGGACCCAAGCCAGGTCCGGAGCAGCCTCCACCGTGCTGCTCCCAATGAGTGGGCGGGGCGCAGGTAGGCAGGGCCCCAGGGATGCCCCGAATGTCTGTAGCCGATGGGAGATGGACACAAACTCCTACCCGTCTCTTGGCGAAGCCCCAAGCTGCACGGCCAGGCCTAATGGACCTTGTTTTAAAGCAACAGTCACACAAAATGTCTCCCAGGTCCTGGGCTTTTTTTTTTTTTTTTTTTTTTGCAGCACCGGGAATTTAACTCACGACCTTGCACTTGCCAGGCAGGCACTTAGACTGCTGAGCTAGATCCCCAGCCCAAGCACTGGGCATTTTCTATCATCTGCACTGAGCCTGGAGGCCCCAATCATCAGGAAAGGTAGAAAAGGTAAATGAGACCCTAAAAAGACATCTTCATAAAATGGCTCAGGAAACCCACCTTCAGTGGCCTCACTTACTGCCTTTAGCTCTTATCAAAATGAGAAATACACCTCAAATTCTAGCCCACAGTCCATTTGAAGTCCTTTATGGACACCCTTTTCTTACTAATGATTTTCTTTTTGATAGAGAAACAGATGCTGTATTAAAAGATGTCACCTCATTAGCTAAATTCCAGCAAACTCTTCAAGAGCTAACAGAATCTCAGCCTAAAGAACAGGGAAATCCTATATTCCATGCTGGAGATTTACTACTGGTAAAATCCCTTCCCTAATCATCTCCTTCCCTAGGACCAACTTGGGAAGGACCATACACCGTGATCTTGTGGACTCCTCCTGCCGTCAAGACAACAGGCCTGGACTTTTGGGTACATCACACCAGACTTAAGCCCTGGAAACCAGAGACTGTAGCTGAAGGGGAACAACCATCTACATACTCCTGTGAACCCACAGAAGACTTAAGATTCCTGTTCAAGAAAAAAACAAAGTCTTCAGATAAGTAATGTTACTGTTAGCCCTGTTACTATTCACTTCACCACTTAAAGGAGGATGCAATTCCTTTCTAAGGTGGGCATAGGAATATGCAGAATCATTACCATAAACCTGCTGGATATGCGGCCTACTCCCCTTGTTGAGTACATCCAGACTTCCTTGGTGGGTATCCTCACTTCAAGGAGATGATTGGAATAAATTACAAGACTATATTAATGAGATGTGAAAAAGTTCAATAACTCAAAGCTTAACCCACCATTACAAAGTAACAGAATGGCCTATAAACTATACTCTTAAAGATCCAGGACAAAATTGAACTTTTTCTAACAAAGCCACTGAAGCCTCTCTACAAGCACTAGTGAGGGCCCTATTAAATAAGGGTTCTATCTTGAGGGCCAACAACCATAGGTATAAAGATGGCTATTTTCAAATATGGGATGAACATATATGGTTAACCCCTACTACAGGATATCTCAGTAGAAAGGCCTCTTTATGTTGGGAACAAAAAATCACTCCTATTCCCATTGTTCTAACCCCACTAAGTATTTGGGATGGACACCCCTTGAATGATGTATACACACAGTAACTTTACAGGCTAATGACTGGTTTGCAACAGACTGGCTCACTTGCCCTGGGATTAGATGGGAAGCCCCCAATGGCACTCATTGGTCTTGTGGGACCAATTTGTGGCCCTGGCTACCCCTGGATGGATAGGAAGATGCACGTCAGGGTTCGCCTGGTTACAAGGCAGGTGTGTCAAAAGTATCGACAAACCTGCAAATCTACCCCTCCTACAACATCGATGGTCCAGAAGCGTGTTTCACTGGTATGATCATTTGGCCTCTATATTTATCCCTTCTCTAGGATTAGAAGATGTCATGCAGCATATCGAGGCCTTAACTAACTATATTCAGCGAGCCCTAAATGACACTACTGCTGGTCTCTCTCTCCTAAATAAAGAAGTAAAATTAATGAGACAGGCTGTCCTCCAAAATAGGATGGCATAGGATGTTCTAACAGCAGTGCAGGGGGGTACTTGTGCAATTGTAAAAACTGAATGCTGTGTGTACATTCCTGATCCTGCTGCCAATATCTCAATAGCTGTTCAAGATATTAGATGACAAATTAATGACACGTCAGATTCTAAAATTCTCTGGACCCTATCCTTTTCCTCTTCAGGGGAAGCAATTACCAGCTCCTCTTGGTGGAAATCTTTTTAAACTATACTCATAATTATTCTATTGATTCTATTATTTGGGCCATGCATACTTAATTGTTTCTTTGGCTTTGTCTCCTCCAGATTTAGAGCTGTATGCTCCTCCAAGATGAAACTGTCTGGTGTCTATTGAGGGCCTTTAGATAGACCCTCTGTAGAATATCTCTGAGTGCCAATCAACAACTATGACCCCTTTCAGCCTGAAGAAGCCAGATTGGTCGTCGCCCATTTCTCCCTCATGGCAGTTCGAGATACTTCTTCAGAGAAGGGAATGTTACAGGCAGCTGAGTTAGTTAGAAATACAGGCAGTCAGATACGGCCAGGTCCTCCCTCAAGAAAGTGAACACAGAGGACCAGATGTCTTGTGACCTTGAAGGAGACAGACACTTCCTGCTATAAGCCAAATCTCAAGACAAGGCAAAACAAATACAGCCACACCCTAAGTAGAAATATCAGAGATTGACATTCTAAATAGGTATGGATTACCTTGACCATCCCAATCCCCTATAGAAAGAGTCACTGATCCTTAAGAATGCTCACTTGCTACGTGACTCGCTTCCCTATTTGTCCCTGATTTTGTCATTTTTACCTGAACAATCAATCTTATCGGTTGACCATAGTTCTGTCCCACCTCATTCCCATTTGCCTTGAGAGTTACCAGGTTTTCCCCAACTTAGACCCATCTCACCTCATGGTTTTACTCTATAAGATTCTCTCAAAAAGTCAGAATCATTGGCAATGCACTCGGGACCCCTTCTGTCTTTCAGACAGAAGCTTTCTCTCTCTCAATAAATATATCCTGTTCATAAAAAGAAGAAAAAGAAAACAATGTTCCATGCAACAGGGACACAGAAAAAAGCAGGGGTAGCTATTCTATTTGCAGACTAGTGAACTTCAAACCAAGAATGATCAAAGGAGTTAAAGGAGGTCACTACATGCTTGTTAGGGGAAAACTTCAAGAGGAAGAGAAAGTAATCATAAAAATATATGCAACAAATACAGGAGCAGCCAACTATATAGCAAATATTATTAGACATTAAAAATCAAATAAGCAATAACACACTTGTAAGGGATACCTTAACACCCCATTGTCAAAAAGAAATAGATCAACTAGACAAAAAATCCACAAAGAAATAACAGAACTGAACCAAACCTGTGAACAAATGGACTTAGTGGATGTTACAGAATGTTCTACATGACAACATCAGAATGTACATTCTTCTCAACTGCACATGGGACATTCTCTAAAACAGACCATATACTAGATCATAGAACATGCTTAAGTAAATGCAAAAGAATTGAAATTATCCCATGTATATTATCTGACCATAGTGCAATAAAGCTGAAAATTAATGAAACAGCAAAAACTCCATAAACACATGGAAATTAAATAACACCATCCTGAACAACAAGTGTATCACAGATTAAATTAAAGAAGAAATTAAATGATATCTACAGTCAAATGAAAATGCAAATACAACTTACCAGAACCTATGGGATGCAATGAAAGAAGTCCTAAAAGGGAAATTTTTAGTAGTGAATTCACACATAAGGAAAACAGAGCAAGCACAAATGAACAATCTACTCCTGCACCTCAAATTTCTAGAAAAAGAAAAACAAATCAAGCCCAAAGAACATACAAGGGAGGAAATTATAAAGAGCAGAGCAGAATAATAAAATTGAGACTAAGAAAACAATACCAAGAATTAACGAATAGAAGAGATGGTTCTTTGAAAGAATAAATACTTGATAAACCCTTAGCTAACCTTATCAGAAAAAGGAAAGAAAAACTCAAATCCATGCAGTAAGTAATGAAAAGGATGAAACCACACATACCTGTGGAAATTCAGAAGATCATCAATATAAAAAATCTTACTCATATGAGCTGGAAAACAAGAAATAAACAAATTCCTGGAAACATGAACTATCAAAGCAGAATCAAAAAGATATAAAAACTTCTGAATAACCCAATATCAGTTAATGAAATTGAAGGCATAATAAAAAACTTAGCAACAAAACAAGCCCAGGTCCTGATGGATTCACAACTGAATTCTACCAGAAATTTAGAGAATATTTAATGCCAATACTCCTCAAATGCTTTAATAAAATTGAACAGGAAGCAATTCGCCCTAACTCATTCCTAGAGGCAGGTATTACCAAAACCAGAGAAAGACCGAGACAAAAAAGCAAAGTACAGGTCAATCTCTCTAATGAAAATAGATGCGAAAAAATTTTTTAAAAATACTATAAAACAACGCAGCAAATCATCAGGAAGATTATACACCATGACCAAGTGGGATTTATTCCAGGAATGCAAGGATGATTAAACATATGTAAATCAATAAATGTAATGCACCACATCACAGAACCAAAGACACAAATCACATGAGCATCTCAATAGATGCAGAAAAAGCTGATAATGTCCAACACTCATTCATAAAAACTCTTCAGAAAACAGGAATGGATGGTCCTTACCTCAATCTGATAAAAGCCATATATGACAAACCAACAGCCAACATAATACTAAATGAACAATAACTGAAAACTTTCACTCTAAAATCAGGAATAAGACAAGTCTGGTCACTATTACAACTCCTTTTCAGTATAGTTCTGGAAACATTACCCAGAGCAATTAGATAAGAGAGAGAAATAAAAGATACAAGGATAGGAAAGGAAGAAGTTAAATTATCATTATTTGCAGATGACATGATAGTCTATATAGAAAACTCCAATAACTCCTAAACTAGAATTAATAACGAAATTCATTAGTGTAGCTAGATACAAAGTTAACACGAAAATCAATAGCATGAACACAACTGACTCACTAAGAAACAAATTACGGAAATCACACGCTTCACAATAGCATCCAAAAAAATGAAATACTTAAGAATCTAACATAGGAAATAAAAAGATCTATATATTGAAAATTACACCACTGTGAAAAAAGAGATTGAAGTGGATATTAGAAAATGGAAAGATATCCCTTGCTCATGGATAGGAAGAAACTACATTTTGAAAATGGCCATAAAAACTTACACAGATTTAATGCAATCCCAATCAAAACATTATTAGCATACCTCACAGATCTAGAGAAAACATTCCTAAAATTTATTTGTAACCAGAAGAGACCTAGAATACCAAATGCAATCCTGGGCAACAAAGGCAAAGCAGAAAGCATAACAATCCCTGACTTGAAATTATACTACAAAGCTACTATGATAAAATCAGCATGGTACTGGTAAAAAAACAGACCTGAGGATCAGTGGAACACACTAGAAGGTGCAGACACAACTCCAAACACACTCAGCTGGTTTATCTTTGACAAAGACACCAAACATGTTCACTGCAAGAAAGATAACCTCATTAATAACTAGTGCTGGAGAAACTGACTTTCCACATGCCAAAGACTAAAACTAGACTATCATCATACATGAAACTAAAGTCAAAATGAATCAAAGATCTAAATATTAGAACAGAAACACTAAATCTACTGAACAAGAAAATAGGTAGAAATGTAGAAAACATGGGGTAGGCAGAGAGTTCATGAACAAAAACCAAACTCCAGAAAGTCTTTCAAAGAACCATTGACTGGGATCTCATTAAAAAGTTTCTGCACATCAAAAGAAATCACCAATGGCCAGGAGGCTGAGGCAGGAGGATCATTGGAAGTTCGAGAGCAACCTGGGCTATAAAGTGAGCCCCAGGCCAGCCTGAACTGCATAATGAGACCCTGTCTCAAAAAGACCAAAAAAAAGAAGAAGAAGAAGAAGAAGAAGAAGAAGAAGAAGAAGAAGAAGAAGAAGAAGAAGAAGAAGAGGAAGAAGAAATCACCAACAGCATGAACAGAAAACCCATAGAGTGGGAAAAAATTTTAGACAACTATCCCTCAAACATAGGACTTGTGTCTAGAACACATAAAGAATTGAAAAAACTCAGACCCCATCACTTCAAAGATTGAATAAAAAATGGGCATCTAAGATAAATACATACTTCCCAGATGAAGAAATACAAATGGCAAATAAATATATGAAAAATGTTCAACATCATTTATCATCTGAGAAATCTACCAGTAACCCAGAGAGAACCAGAGTTATCAGAGGTTAACTAAGTAGCCAATATAACCAATAGTAGGCAGCAAGCTTAGTACAGTCTGAGGAGAGAAGGAGAATAAATGCCCTGCCTTATCTTGGCTTCTATCATTTGCCTGCTGGTACTCCCCACTGGCTGAAGCATGAAAAGTTGGAAGCTGTGATAGACTGAGTGCTTTGGATTTTACATGTCTGCTTTTTTTTTTTTTTGTTTGAGATAGGGTTTTGCTATGAAGTTCAGGCTCTCCTTGAACTTACTTTGTAGCCCAGGCTGGCCTCAAAATTACAGCAATCTTTCTGCCTCAGGCTCCTGAGTGCTGAGTTTAAAGGCATGTGCCACCATGCCTAGCAGAGGTCAGCTCCACAGTACTATGTGGAACAGGCAGTGATTCTGTCAGGTAAGACAGCTTCTTTAGTAGTTGTCTGGTTTTCATTCACAGAGGCTCTTTCTGATCTCAAAACTTTGGAAAGATAATCCATTCATTGAAGATTTTAAACGTTAGTAGATGATCGCATGCCTTTTCCCTTCAACACACAGGACAGAATTATGAATGTTCACTTTCAATGTTTTTATTTTTAAAAAGTGCAAAAGTGATACATAGTTTTAGTGGTGCACATTTGAAATCACACCTTCTTGGGACCCTGAGCAGAAAGATTGCAAGGTTTAAGTCAGCCTTGGAAATTGAGAGAAACCCTGTTTAAAAATAAATTACAATGGAATGGAAATGTATCTCCTCTATAAGGTACTTGTCTGTCATGTGCAAGGCACTGAACTCAATTTCTATTACTTACGTTGGTGTCATGGATTTATAAAAGTGGCAAGGAGAAGGTTCTGCATACTTGACTCTTGAGCAGGTGTGATTTCTGCTGTTGCAATTATCTGTAAACTTCACTCCCTGAACAGCCAGGTTTTGAACACATTCATTTGTCAGTTGCTGCATATGGGTTTCAAACGTTCATATTTGGACTGTGGTTGACTTTTTGGTTTACCTTGTTCTCAGGCTTCTAGCTCCTGCATTTGAGCAGTCACTGATCTCAGCTTTCAAACACTCAGACACACAGTGTAATATTCAACTTTGATTGCACAAGGAGGCCTAAAAATCTCATAATAAGAGAATGGTGGATAAGACTCAAATATACTTTTGTGTACATGTGTTGCACTGAAATCATTGCACTGAATTGTTCCAAACTGCTCATTGAATCCAGAAAAAATATAATGCAGTTGATGTTTTGTGTACCCCAAATTCACTACATGTGAAGAGTTTGCAGAGCATAAAGACACACTGGTCCAGAAGCATTTGACAAAGCTGAGGCACTAGCAGCAGGTGCTTGAAAACATTAACTTGCAGCAAAAATAAAAGCCATTGGAAATCCCCCAGGGCTTCTTGTCTACCTCAAGCAGACCTCTGCCAATATCCCCTGCACCTCTGAAGCAGACCTGAGAGAGCTCTGGCCTATGCTGTGGCCTCATGCAGACAGCTATGCCAAACATCCCCTTTTTGGGCATGGTGTTTGGGAAGAACTCTTTGCTGAAGAATCAAGATAATAAAGCTGTTCCTGTGAACATTTGGAAGGTCTGAGGCTTTTCTTCAAGAAGCAAGACTCACAGTTCTGTTTCAGGAACATGATCCTGTTATGTACTTCGGGCTTGTCTTGAACTCACTATGTACCCCAGGTTGGCCTCAAACTCACAGCGATTCTCCTGCCTCAGCCTCCCAAGTAGTGGGATTATAGGACCTTGTGCTTTCCTGCAGATGCTGTACTACTGAGTTATATCCCCAGCTCAAGAATATATATCATAAAAAAATAAAAGAATATATATCATGAGGTAATCAGCTTGGTAGGGAGGCAGTGGCAGGCCCTGCTGCCATGCACTCCAGCAGCCCTCAGGGTGCTTCCACCCCAGGCAGCCAACAAAGACTGGGGAAACCAGCAGCTGGTCCCACACCAGCACACCCAGTGGCCACCATTGGATATCCATAGCCTGTACTGGCCAGGAGAACCAAACAGTCAGACTGGAGAAATTATAGCCAACATGGGAAATGCCTGGGACCCCACTACCCACTTTTTTGGAAGAACCCAGGAAAATGTCAAGACAAATAAGCAAAAGGCAGTCCCTGGACTCCAACCCAAGCAGAGCAAGTCCAGGAGATGAAAACATGGAAGACATCAGGAATCGCACACTTGAAGTTTCTGAAGTGATGGCAACTGAAGTAAATAGATAACTTTATGAGGCTATAAATTAGAAGAGAAATACTATCTCAGGTAAAAGAAGAAATGAAAAACATAAAAAAGAATTGCTAAGCACCTCTAAAGAAGACATAGATAAAAAATAGAGGAGCATAGGAAAATGAGGGATACCATGAGTGAACAATAAAAGAGGTTTAGAATGCATGAAACAGATTCAAAGAGACATCAGGAAATTAAAAACCCCATTGAAAGTTGGCAAAACTGCTTGAAAGAAACTGAAGATAGACTTTCAGACCTTGAAGACAGGTGTGCAGCTTGCAATCATGAAAGGGAACATCTCTTAAAAATAACAAGGAACTAGCTTCCATGGTGAGACTGGCACGAGCTGAACATGCACACAGCCCTCTTCACCTAGCCTGGAGCTGGGGACTTCCCGTGCAACCTGGGATCCAGTAAGGCCTGCCTAACAACCCTGTCTCAACTGGGGAAACACCCTGAAGTACAGACAGCCATCCTCAACCTAGGAAGTAACTGAGACATTGCCTTCAGCTTCCACAGGGGAATACAAGAAAATGACAAAATGAGGGAGCAAAATGCAATCTCATACATCCTGCCCATCCCAAACAAGCCTCAGAGGCATGGACATAGAAGGAAGTATAAGCCATACACCTGAAACTTCGGAAATGATAGCAACCAAAGTAAAGAAACAACTCCATGAAGTTGTAAAGGAACTCAGATTAGAAATAATCTCCCAGGTAAAACAAGAAATGATAAATGTAATGAAAAAAATGCTGAACACATCTAAAGAAATAGTTAAAAAAAATAGAGGGGCACTGCAAAAGAATGGAAACCTTGAATGAACAACACAAGAGAAAAATAGAATGCATGAAACAGATTCAAAGAGGTATTGAGGAAATGAAAAATTCCATTGAAAGCTGGCAAACTGCCTCAATGAATGAGAAGATAGGCTCTCAGACCTCGAAGACAAGATGGCAGCTAGTGAACAAGAAAGGAAAGATCTTTTAAAAATGACAAGGAACTAGGAAATAGCAGTTCAACAGTTGCAAAATGATGCAAAGAAAAACAATATAAGATTGATAGGTGTAAAGAAAAAATAGGAGTTTTGGAAAGGTGGCAGAACAGTAAGCAGCAGAGTAAACAGACTCTCTGTGAGAAACAGTTCAGATGCTGGAATACAACACCATGGAGAGGACAAGAAGGAAGGAAGTGGGTCCCCTGAACCCAGGGAGAATCTCAAATATTAATTGAAGCCCACAGAAAGAATAAAAGGAAGTTAAATGAAGAAGATAGTGGCTGGTGGCACCTTAGCCTGGAGCTGGACTCACTCCACCAGAAGAGCTGTTGAGCCTGGGGAAGTGCAGTCACAGTCTCAGTTGGATTTGACCCCAGAGGTCTCAGAGGAGGGGTGCAGTGGTGGAAGAGAGTGGCGGATGCAGAGATCTGTGCTGGCTGGTGGTGAGTGCAGGGGACTCCATTCCCCCCACCCACAGGAGAAAGCAATTGGCTAGGAACCATTTTGGAGTCTGGCAGGATATGCCCAGTGCCAGGACTGCTTTCAGTTTCTTCAGGCAGCTCCAGGTTGTGGGAAGACCCACGGAAGTTGCTTGGACCAAGTTCTGCTCCCCTGTGCATTCCAGACAACATCACATAGGTTCCTAAACAACTTAGTTCTGCAGGACCTGGCCACTTTCACTCCCGTGCAAACCGTGGTACCCAGCTTATTGCAGAGGCACAGGAGCCTACCATCAGATACCCATAGCCAGCACTGGCTAGAAAAACCAAACAGCCTTCCAGCAGCTCCAGGTTATGGGCAGACTCACACAAGTTCTTTGGACCAAGTTCTACTCCTGTGCAAAGCTGGGGGCCCTTGTGGGCTGGTACCCAGCTCAGTGCAGAGGCACAGGTGCCCACCATTGGATGCCTGTAGCCAGCACTGGCCAGAAAAGCCAAACACTCTCACTTTGGAGAAGTTGTGACCAGTGCCAGGGTGCCTGGGACCACACTACCCATGTGTGTGGAAGAAATCAGGAATATGCCAAGACAAAGAGGGAGAGGGCAATCTCTGGCATCCAACCCAAGCAGCACAAGTCCAGAAGAGGTAAACACAGAGGAGATCGGGAGTTGCACACCTGAAATGTCTGAAGTGAAGTCAACTGAAGTGAACAAACAACTTCATGAAACTATAAGAGAAATTAGAACAGAAATTCTCTCACAGGTAAAAGAAGAAATGAAAAACATAATAAAAGA
>RJWT010043358.1:0-11968 GCA_004365215.1 Cuniculus paca
GAGGACATGCGGGGCAGCGTGGGCAGCCGTGATCCGGACCCCACCAGCTCCTCCTTGGCACCCGCCTACTGCGTGACGCGGGGCAAAGCCCTGCCCCTTTCTGAGCCTGTTTCCAGGACTGTCACCTGGAGGCAGTCACTTCTGCACTGCTCAGTCAGGGTTAGCACAACCAACGCGGTGGCGTGGCGAGAACCAGAGCCCCCAGGCTCTGCCCTTATTGCGGGGTTGATCTTACAATGAGAGCCATTTTCTCTGGGTGCTTAGATGGAACTGGAGCAGCCTTTGAACCCAGGCAGCCCGGCTCCAGAGCCGGTCTCTTAAGGCCCCGGCTACTGCTGGTCGGGTCCTGGGCTCCCGGGAGATGCAGCACACGGCAGCCTGTTGTTGCCGTTCGCCCCGGAGCCCGGAACCAGGGCTGGGAGCCGCGCTGTGCACCCCCGGAGCCTTGGGAGTGCAGGGCCTGGCTCCACGCTGCAGAAGGGCCCTCTTTGAGGTGGTATTCAGCGTGGCCTGTGGCTCTGGGTCTTGCATTCCAGGGAGTTTTGGCCCCTGATTTGGGCTTGGCAGCCACCGCCTCATTGTTCTGCAGCTTGGCAGGAGCCCCGGGATCCGGGGACAGGCGGCTCCCTGTGTTACCCGGAGGAGCCCGCACGCTTGTGCTGTGAGTCTTCTCTGTGCTCCCCACGCCTTATCTCTCCAAGAGCCCTTGTGGTCCTCCCACATTTGAACCCCCGAAGAAGGGGTTTCTGATTGCACCGTCTGGTGTAAAGGGCTTGGATTTCCGCTGGGGCGAAATAAGCAAAATGTAAATTGCCGACGCTCTAGTACCAGTGAAGAGTCCTAGAGGCAGCGGATAACCCGCAATGAGAAGGGTCCTGGAGTCAGCGAGGTCTGGATCTGAATCCCCCTGCAGCTTCCTAGCCAAATGGTGTTGAACCTTCTCTTTTTGATCCCCAGCTTTCCCGCCTGTAAAATGGGTCTGTGAACAGCCCTGAGGAGGAACAGGAAGGACATGGCTACCCAAAGGGACCGAAGAACCTTCATGTCTTTCCTCGCTCCTTTCCCTGGGAATGGCCCTCCCCAAGGCTGGGTGGGCAGGGAGCTGCTGTCTGGGACAAAGCCTTGCTCCCCGTCACCCCCAGCATAGTACAGCAGGTGCCATTTGGTTCTGCACGGTAGCTTCCCAGAGCCCAGGGGTCAGCAGCAAAGGTCGAGCGGTGTGGAGGGGAGGGTCTCTGGAGGCTCCTGTCCACAAGGGCTCCTCACAGGCCCTTCCTTGTCTTGGCATCCGTGAGACCCCATTTCCGAGTGGAGAGAGGGCTCATTGCGTGGGGAGCCAGCTGAACAGGAGGGTGACGATTGATGCAGGGAATGCAGTGTGGTGGCTCCAGACAAAGGTGTGAGTTCAAGTCCTGGGGCCGTAGTGCAGCTCAAGTAGCGCACTCGCCGGCGTGGTCAAAGCTCGGGATTAATACCCAGCGCTGCGTAAAAGAGGGTTTGAGTCCTGGCCCTGAAACCTGTGATCCATGTCCCACCGGGAGACCTTTGACCTCCTGTGCCTCCATTTCCTCAGCTGCAAAGCAGGCCAGTAACAGACCCTGTCTCTTGGGGGTGTGAAGGCTCTTGGGGTGAAGTGCCTAGAGCAGGGCCCAACAAGATGAGGGCTCAGCGCTTCATAGCTGTCATTGTCACGATCCTTGCTGTTCTGGGGTGGCTGGTCCCTTGCGGTGGCCCTGGTGAGCTGAGAGTGCAGCTGTCGGAGGGCACTGGCACCGCCAGATGACGCTTCCAAACACCTGCCAGGCTTCTGGGTGGGGGACGATCTGCCGAAGTCCCAGGTGGGCAGGGACTGGCAGAGTCAAACCCAGGCCCACTCCACCCGAAGTCCTTGGGGCTGGGGCTGAGCGAGTGAAGGAGGACAGAGGAGGGAAGGGGAACGCAGGGTCTGTGCTGTTCGTTTCCAGCCCGTGGGAAGCCCAGGGCAGGGGCCCCGGGGCGGCTGAGTGATCACGTGGGCTCACCTGGCCGGGGTGGTGTGGGCCGATCCTGGAGCCCTCTGAGATAGACAGAACCTTCTCCCCAAGACAGCTCTCCAGCCTTTCCCCAGAGGCCTCCCTAAGGGCAGAGGACGGTGAACGTGTCACCCCGAGGGGTCTGGGGGTGCAGCCTGCAGCAGCTGCCGAGCCCACAGGACTCCCCGGTTTCATCTTGAAATTCATGCGCATTTTACATTCTGCTCCCACTCCTGCCTGGTTTGTTGTCACATACTTCTCCCCCCAGAGTCACAGCAGCGCCTGAGGTCGATGCTCCGTGTTTATCTGTTTATCCTGGGGCTTTGTGTACCCCTGCTCCTTCGCTGTGTCACCCTGGGGGTGTGCGCTCCACTGTGGGCTCAGCCAGATGGCGGGAAGATGCTGAGGGCGCCCGGGCCCATCTGCTTTGGGGCTTGGCAGGGAGAGCTCGGGCCTGGTGGGAGACAGGCTTGCAGGTGGCACAGGCAGGGGTGTAGGGACATGTGGGCCCCCCAGAGGGCAGGCACACCCCAGGATGCCCACCACATGACTCCAATCTGATACTGCTCTGCATGCACAGAGCCCAGGCATCTGGCGGTGTGTCTGCGCCCAGCAAGGTGAACTGTGCCAAAAGGTGTGTCCACACTGGTCAGCACCGCAGGCAGGAGGCCTCCCTGCACTGCAGACGGCCAGCCCCGGTGTCCCCGAGTCAGGGGCTTCTGCCATCAGTGCTGTCTCCTGGTGGCCTCACCTCTTGCCCGCCGTGTTGTGTGACGGAAAACAGTTTTACCCCAAGCAGTGGCGTGGGAGGGGCCTTCCCAAGGGCACAGGAAGAATGATGCTGGATGCAAGTTAGGGGGGCCCAGGGAGCCCAAAGGTCACGGCCAGCAGGTTGGTGGACATCCTTTGACGTGTAGAAATCAGAGTCATCAGGGACAAACTACAATGGGAGAAGTGACCTTGGGAGCGCGGTCACAGGGGGTGTCCTGTCCTCGCCCTGCTGCTTCTGCCCGCAGAGAAGGTGACCAGGCCTGTTTCTGTTGCAGCCCGAGCCCTTGTGAGGCTGGCATGCAGGATGGCGGGACAACCCAGCCACATGCCCCACGGAGGGAGCCCCAACAGCCTCTGCCACACCCCGGGGCCTTCGCACCTGCCTGACTCCCAGGTAAGCCTTCTGCCGTCTGCGGTGCACTGCCCTCTTATGCAAGCCCCCCAGCACCCCAGACAGGACCTCTTCTTGAATATTTCCTGTGATGGGCAGCTCACTACCCATCGTAGAAAGCTGTCTATTTAATTCAGCGAGCTCAGAGAAGCTGCTTTGTGCCACACTCGGCTGGGATGCAGGCGGGCCCACCCCCGGGGCAGTGTTGGTGGGAGTGGAGCCGCTTTCTTTAGGAGGGATCAGGGCACTGGCACAGTATAGATCACAGGGAATGGGTAGAAAGCTCCTCTTATGCCTCCTGTTTTGATGTAATTATGTCTGGCTCCCCTGGGCCTCTTGTCTAGAACAGCGACTTCTGGGTACTGGGGTCTCCTTGCCCCTTCCTTGCCTTCTGCATGGGTCCTTGAGCTCCAGCCAGCCTTGGGGAGCTTTTGTGGTGCTGGCGCCGGGTTTCAGAGCCGCTCTGCCCCACCGGCTCCCTCTCCAAGCCTCAGGCCAATGCTGCTGCTTCTGGGAGACTCGCTGTCCCGACCACTGGTGTGCGTGTGCCTGCCGCACGGCCGTGGTCACTT
The DNA here is from genome assembly GCA_004365215.1 of Cuniculus paca. Classification (NCBI taxonomy): domain Eukaryota; kingdom Metazoa; phylum Chordata; class Mammalia; order Rodentia; family Cuniculidae; genus Cuniculus; species Cuniculus paca. The sequence continues at coordinate 3,747 of RJWT010043358.1, forward strand.
CCGTGGGGTTCCTGGCTCCAGCTCTGCCTCCTTTCTCCTGGACACAGCCTCATGGGAAAGATCAGAAACCAGCAGAGGAAACTTGGGGGTCCCTGGAGCTCTATCAAGGCACCTGACCCAAACCAGGAGCCCAGAGAGGCTTCCTCAATGGCGAGGCAGACAAAGGCCAGCAGGGCAGGTGGGGCGTGTTGGCTGGAGCCAGATCCTTGGGGTCCTGTAGGCAGGCTGGAATGATGGTGAGTTCTTGTCTGGGGTTGACTTTTTGTTCTAAGGCTATGAGGCCTGAACCAGAGAAAAAAGCAGAGTCAACCATATTCCTGAAAAGACTTGTCACGGAAGCTTCTGACTTCCTAGTTCTTACTGGAGGACTCAGGGTCGCTGTGGACAGTTGCACAGGTTATACACTGCACTAAGGTACCTGCACAAGGAGGCAGGTGGATCTGAATCCCCCCCCCCGTGCTTATAGTCTCACTATGTCACGCTCCCTGGTGCACAGCTGCGTCAGCTTCAGGGAAAGGGTGACGTGCAAGCCAGAAGATACTGCGTGTGCTTACTTATGTGTGCACACGAGCACGCAGAGAGCCCATGGACATCTGTGCTCTTTTTACTCTCCCTGCCTGTTCCTGGCTGGGCTGCATGGCCCATTTCCTAGGGAGAATGTGGGGACGCGGTCCTCAGAAGCAGAGGAGTCCTTCAGGCTCTGTGCAGATAGTAGGAGGCAGTGCCTGCACCAGTAATGTAGTGATTTGTCATCAAGTCATTCACTAACAATTGAATCCCTCTTGATTAATCTCCCAGAATCAGCCAGTTGCATTTCAAGCAATTAGGGTTAATTACAGCCTCATTTGGCAGAGGAGAGAGCCCTGTAATTATTGTGCCACAAGGCACGGAGGCGGTGGGCCGCAGTGGCGGCCGTGTCCCTAGCATCGCGCACACATGTTGGAGTGGGTAATGACAGTTAAGTGTAATCAGATCCAACTCCTCAATGTTGGGCTGCTCTGAGCAGCACCATCGGGCAAAGACACTCCTGGTCCCACCAGCATCTGGCCAGGTGTACAGAATCAGGGACTGGGCCACGCATGTGCTGTGCCCATTCTGGGTTGGGCCAGGAGGGGACCGTCAGGGTTTTCTCACTCCTCCTCTCCTGAAGCCTCCTCTCCTTAAACCCCATCTGGGGTGACATCCCAGCCAGTTATTCCTCTTGAAAGGCAAAAACACCTTGAGTTGCTTTTATGTGGCCCAGGCTGGGCTCCCTCTCAACTCTATCCCTTCACCAGTCAGGTGATATGTGGTAAATGACCTCCCTGAGCCTCAGTTTCCTCATCTGTAAAATGGGATAATCATCGTACTTCCCTTATGAGACAGCTGTGAAGACTAAGTGGAATGGTAAACTTTAAACAACCAACATGGCACCGAACGTCGCAGATGTCGAGGAAACAATATGTCATGAATCTTATTTTTGTATTTAAAAAAAAAATTAGGGCTGTGGATATAGCTCAGTGGCATGGCATCTGCCTGAGGTTGTGAGTTTGATTCCCAGTACAAAAAAAAAAAAAAAAACATTGTATTCACAGCCAAAGATCCCAGAGCTGGATAATACCCTCCATACAGGAAGACGGTAAACTGCACATACTCCAGCTGTGGTTTTTATTAACCTTCTAGGCGCAAAGCTGTTGCTAATTCACTTCCAGCTTGAGAGCATTAGCTTATGAGAATAGACTTGCTGAACTTGGCAGAGTCACATGTCAAATGCGTGCACCCTTAGCAAAGTGGGACGTGCCACTTTTTGTGCGGTTTCTAATGAATGCATGCATGGAATTGAAAAAGGGGCTTAAAAGGCCCAGGCTTCATGATTTGACTGGTTTGCATGGAGCACTGTTGTCAGGAATGAACTATAAGGCTTGGCCGACCTATGGTGAATACATGAATTTCCAAGAAGGAGAAAGGTGTTCTCGCCTGGGGACCCCTGGCTAACGTGTCTTCCATCTGTAAAGTCTTTGGAAACCTGCTTGGGACTGGTCATGCTCCATTCTATTTGGAAAAAGGAGTGCGGGTAGCTGTGTGCACTGCACAGACCAAAATTTATGAAACTCTTCCCAGAGAAATACTGGTGCTTGCATAAGGTTTAATGACCAAATATTAATGACTATTAAATTCAAGAGCATTTGCTAATGGTTCAAATTCAACAAGTGTTTGTTTCCTCTTTCCTTGGTGCCTAGTGCCTGCAGTCAGGGGCTCAGTCTAGTAGGGGGCCCCATGTATAAATCGATAAAGAGGGTGTGCTGAGGTAGCAGCCCCATGAGAGGTGCTGAGGATCCTAGAGAATGAGAGGTATATTGGTTACCTTCCCATGGCTGGGACACAACATCTCATACCCACAACCAAGGGAGGAGAAGTTTAATGCTGGCTCATGGTTTCAGGGGGTTAAGTCCATAGTTGGCAGGCTCCAAGGTAGAAACACTGTGCAGAAGGGCGTGGTAGAGCAGAACACAGAGGAGGCATGTCCACAGAGATACAGCCTCCAAGAGCTCGCCCTCCTTAACAGGCCCCCTCCTAACAGCACACCCAACTGTGACCCTGAGTGGATTAATCCACTGATGAGTATAGAACCCTGTGATCCTGTCCCCCTCCAGTAGTCTCTTAATCCTGTCCCATTGATGATTAAGGTTACCCAGCACAGTTGGTTGGTTCTGTCCAATGGGCGATCAAGAGTTTGAGACAGGACGGGGAGAAGAGAATATTCCAAAGAAGGAAAGAAAACAGTTGTACGTCCCAGAGCTGAAGGTGCAGGGCCAGCCAGGTTAGATAAGGTGTTCTAACACCCCAGCTAGGAGAAGGCAGAGGGATGGGGGGAGAGGGTCTCTGAGAAAGAGCTCAATCCACACTGTATCATTAGAAATCAAGTCTCAGTGAATGGGGAGCTCATTGTGGGTTTCATTTGAAGGGGATTATCCCAGGGGATCACCTACAGTTTAGGGGAGTTTCAGTTTGTTATGGGTAATGGCTCCCTGCCTCTAAGAGCCGATGGCCCACAGAGGGACTGTACACTTCCAAACTGGGGTTACAGTGAGGCAGGTCACATTGGCAGCCTGATGCCCAGCACCTATTCCGGTCTCTTCCCAACTCAGAGAAGTGGGAGTCTCATCCTAGACTTCATTTTGCAGGCAGGACACTGAGATAAGACACCTACCTTTTTGTTTGTTTGTTTGTTTGTTTTTGGTATCTGGAATCGAACTCAGGACCTTGTGCTTGCCAGGCAGGCACTGTGCTGCTGAGCTAAATCCCCAGCCCCTTCCATTTTCCACTGAGGGACAGAGTCAGGTTTCGGCCCTGGTCCCTGTGTCACTAGGTCTTGGAAGATTGGAACCTGGTTTGAAATTAGCCAGATCGAACGGAGCCAAGCAGATCTGGCCTCTGAATGCATCCGACAACTTGGACTCTCTGTAAATCCTGCCCTTCGTTTGTGCAAGGCAGATTTAAAACGCATCTCTGTATACTCGCGCACCCTGAATCCATTAAGAGTTCCCGATACGCGGCGTCAGATGTCTTTAAAGGTGAAATTCGTTTACAGGAAATGTCATTCTGATGAAATGTGCTTTTTAAAATCATAGAAACGGTTGCCTTAAAATTAATGATGCATTGCAAATATCAGGGAAAAAAGACCCATCCAGTGTAAAGATGATTAAAATTCAGGTCAGAAGTCTGACTTAGTCAGGCTAAATTTTTTAATGAGATTTCAGAAAATTAATTGGGCGAATGCATTTTTATTCTTTTAACATGTAATTTTATGCTCCTTCCCCCCCCTTTTCTTTTTTCCAAAAGGATTTGTCAATGGCTGAGGCTTATTGTGGTTCAAACATTTTGAACTCAAATTAGCGAAGGTGGGGGTGTCTATGGCCTGATGTGATCTGACTTGGAGACAGGGTTGGGTTTCTATGAGCTGTCTGGGTGGCGGCGTCCTGCGGTGATCCAGCCCCAGCCCCATACCGGCCTCCTCTTTGTGACCCCTCTGCCTGAGAGAGCCGGCAGCATCTCAAGGGAAGGTGTGAGTGGGGACAGAGGTGACCCAGGACCTCAGCTGTCCTTGGCACCTGTTCTCCAGGATCCTGCTGCTGTCCGGCTCATCGTCCCCCTGACGCCTCTGCTGTCCTCTCAGATCTAGGTGTTCTCCCGCGGCTCCACCTCCTCCTTGGGCCTGTGGTCACAGACACCAGAACAGGATGGATGCTGTGGGGCCGCCAACCCTGTCTCCCACTTTTGGCCCCTCGACTCAGCCCCTGTGTCTCAGGGAGAACCGAGGGGCTCAGCACCCAGGGCAGGAGCACCAGGAGTCAGAAGTGGCCTTGTGGTGCCTTCCCTGTGACCAGCCAGTAGCACAGCCCTGAAAGGGAGGCCCGGGCAGCTGCTGTTCGTCCTAGGGGAAGCCATGCTGCAAGTTATCTGCAAGTCTCTGTGGTCCCTGCCAGCCCCGGGTCAGCAGAGCATCCATGGGTCTTTGCAGTACTGGGGACTGAACCCCGGGTCTTAAGGCTGAGCTATACCCCCAGCCCCTGTTTTATTTTTTGAGACAGGGTCTCACTAAGTCACTAAGTTGCCCAGCCTAGGCTTGAATTTGTGATCCTCCTGCCTCAGCCTCCCAGAGCACTGGGATCACAGGGATGTGCCTCACAGCCTGCCTGGTGATACTGATTATAATAACCATAGCCCAGAGCCCCATACTTGTCTCCTGGGCCAGGTCAGCCCTAGCTCAGCTTACCCCAGACCCATGGAAGTAGCTGCTGTCATTGGCTTTATTCTGTCCTGCAGCAACACGAGCAGTAATAGCAACGGAAATGGTAACTCATGTCCCACCCTTCCTCTGTGCCAGGCCTGGGGTGCTTCCTTCACTGGCTTGTTTACTCCCTGGGGACCATGATTGTCGCAATTATAGAGAGAAGGACTTGCCCGAAGCCTGGAAATGGCAGACCCAGATCCAAACCCATGCCTTCCGCCTGGTGCCAGGGTCTCAGTTGGCAGAGCCATGGAGGCGTTGCCCCTCTGCCAGCAGTGCCCTGAGGGTGCGTTTGTCAGCCCAGGAGCCAGCTCAAGGTCTTGACAGAGCAGGGGACAGATTTCCAAAAGGCCATCGCGATGGGCATTCATTCACAGTGATTCTTTTGGGGTCACAGTGCCACTGTGGTGTGAGGTTTTCTGGATCAGCGCCAGTCACCTGGCAGTTTGGAGCCCCAAGACTCATCACCCGCGTCATCTCCTGGAGTCCTTGGGGGAACCCTACAGCCGCTCTTCTTGTCCCCTGAATGGGTGCCCAGCTTGGGTCACTTGGCTGCAGAGGCAAGAGTGGGGATTGTAGGGAGACCCAGCCAGGAGGCCTGGCCTCGTGGGCTGGAAGGCAGTGTGACATTTCTTCCCTTTCAGTTAGACCAGGGCTCAGGCCGAGGCACCTTGCACCCAAGCAGGGGACAGGGCCCCAACCCACGCCTCTGTGGGCAGCACAGCAGTGGGCCGAGGAGCTTCTGGACTGTGCCCCGAGGACACATGGCCGCTGAGCTGTGAGTTCAGCTCCCTGCCTCTAATTAAGCGGAATGGGTTGTGACAGGAAATGCAAATCCTGGTCATCCATATGCAGATGCTCGGCTGCACCCAGCCCTGGCCAGGTGTCTCCCAGCAGCACCCCAGGAGCTGCAGAACCGGCAGCTGGGCAGAGATCTCTGAAGATTCCAGGCAGCCTCCCTCTCCCCACAAGCAGAAGCCTGGTGTCCCGGGGCGAGCACCGGGAGATTCCTTCCTCCACACCCTTTGCTGTAGTAGCGGGGAAACTCAGGCCCAGGAGAGGAGGACTCCAGCCCTTGTCACGAAGGAGCACGGTGGGCTCTAGATCAGGCCGGAAGTTCGTCTTCCCACTGCGCTGGGCAGCTATGTGATGTGCCTCGCTTTCTTTATTTACAAATCTGGATTAAGGGTCTGTGTTCCACGCTGCTGGGAGATGGAAGTCACTTGACATCTCAGGCACAACATCTTGTCATCGTTTTTGACGAGCAGCAGCCGCCTTGGCTTTTCTGAGACGGTCCCACAGTGTCATTCGGCAGACACGCCTGGAGCACCAAATGGTGGCACAGGGGCCCTTTTCTAGGTCCCCTCTGCAGAAGCCCGTGGACAGGCATGGGGAGGAGCTCAAGGAGTGCAGTGGAGCAGAAAGCAGCTGGCTATGGGGGGCTGGAGGAGAGCGGAGGAGGACCTGAGTTTGGGGGCCACCCTGTGCAAGGGCTTAGGCACCCAAGAGCTCAGTCACGCGCTGAGGGATCTGCAGCAGGTCACTGCCTCCCCGCTCAGCCTCAGTTTCCTGAAGTGGGGATTGCAGTGGGGCCGCTCACAGGGCTGGTCAGTGGAGCAGGGTAAAGCAGGCCCTGCTCCGTAATGCTCGCTCCTCTTAGGCGAGTGCTCGCGCATAGAGGGGAATCGTGGTACAGAAGAGCTCATGTAGGGCCGGGGATTTAGCTCGGTGGTGTAAGCGCCTGCCTGGCAAGCACAAAGTTATGAGTTCGATCCCCGGTGCCACAAAGAGGAAAAAAAAGAGCTCATGTAGCCTGGAGGGGTGGTGCACGCCTGCCATCCCAGCTAAGAGGCTGAGGCAGGAGAATTGCCCTTCCCAGGGCTCTTTGGTCCAAATATCTTGCCCTGGGTAGGGAGAGGGGTGCTGCTGAGCCCACCCCAGTACCTGGGTCTCCCATCTTTTTGTCTGGTTCAGGCCCAGATTTGAAAACTTCACTTTACAAAGTTTAGCTACCTAGTTGGGCATGGTGGTGCACACCTGTAATCCCAGCACTCTGAGAGGCTGAGGCAGGAGGGCTACAAGTTCAAGCCCAACCTGGGGAACTTAGTGATTTAGTGAGATCCTGTCTCAAAATTTAAACAAAAAAACTTTTTTAAGTAGGGAGAGGGAGCTGGGGATGTTAGCTTAGTGTGAAGGCCCTGTGTTCGATACAGTGCCATCCAAAAAGAAAAGAACAAAGAAAGAAGGGAGGGGTGGAGCTTAGTATCTACTGCTTGTTGTACCTGGTGGGGGGCTTGGTGTTTCTGCCCTGTCCGACCCCACACTGCTAACACATGTTTCTGCACACTGCAAGGGACGCGTGAAACCCAAGACCTGTCTCTGTCCTTATGTCTCACCCCACCGTGGGCCATCCTCTGCCTCACCATGGGGCTGAGGCAGGGGGGTGTGCGGCTCTCCCCAGAACCATCAGGAAAGACAGCAGGGAGGCGTGGGCCTGGATGGGACTGGCTCCTCTGGGCCTCAGGTTGACTCACTGGCCAAACGTGAACTTCCCGGGGCCCATCGAGCCTGCAGTATGGGGCCCACAGAGGCGCAGCCTTGTCTCTCTCCTCTTCTGCCCAGGCCTTTCCGAGAGGGCTTTGCTCACGCCCTGTGGAGGACCTGCTGGCCCCGCAGTGACCAGGAAGTCTCTGGTTTCTTCCTGTCCCTGGATGGGAGCAGTTTATCCAAAGAACAAGCTCAGGGTGAAAGACTGCAGATTTGAGCCTCAGTTTCCCCTCTGAGGTGGGGACCAGTGGCCCTAGGAGGGGAACTTGGAGTTGGGGCCATGGGGCTGCATCTTGCATCTCTGACGTCATCCCATATGCTGCTGGCCCTGTCTGACCTGGGGTGAAGGATTCAGGAATGAGCCCCGCAGAGCCAGCCCAGGGAGGAGTCGTCAGATGGTCCCGAGGGTGTCGATGGCCAGGCCAGGCGGGAGCTAAGCGGCTTCCCTGCTTCTGCTGGTGCGGCCAGTGCACACTGCGGGAAAAGCCCCAGGGAGGCTGCGACACTTGGTGGCAGGCAGAGTCGCTCCTTCCCCTTAGCGGATGCCATTGGGGGCACAGGGTCCTTGAGATCCCCAGCTGTCCAGGTCCAGGCCCTGGTCACCAGTGCCCTTGTCCCCCGCAGAGGCACCCAAACACCCTGTCTTTCCGCTGCTCGCTGGCTGACTTCCAGATCGAGAAGAAGATAGGCCGAGGGCAGTTCAGCGAGGTCTACAAGGCCACCTGCCTGCTGGATCGGAAGACGGTGGCTCTGAAGAAGGTGCAGGTGAGCCCACCACCCCACGGGTCCGAGCTGCCGCGAGGGAGCTGGGCTCTGCGCTGCCCAGCGCCTCCCCTCCCCACCCGCCACGAACTGGGAAGTTACAAGCAGCTCCCCAGCTGTGGGGAGAACTTGCGGACACAGG
>RJWT010043359.1:0-11967 GCA_004365215.1 Cuniculus paca
AACCAAAGTAAACCTTCCCTCCAATAAGTTGATTTTTTTCAGATATTTTCTCATAGCAATGAAAAGCTGACTAAAACCTGGTATGTGTGAGGCATGGTGTTGGGGCCAGGAAAAGTCACTTTCCAAATGGTTACTGCCCTGTCCAAGTGGGTAATGTCCTGTCTTCTAGAAGAAGACCAAAAGTAGGGGAGAAGGTGGGGAAGGGCAGAAGGGAGTGATAATGCCAATTACCTTGGATTCTGGGTTAGACAAACTTGGATTTAACACTCATCTCTGCACTTGGTGAGTGGCTGACCTTGGCTGTGGAAGCATCATAGTTTTCTGGCCTTCAGATCTCCTAACCTGTTCAGTGGAGCTTGTGACAGACTCAAGGTAAGGACTTTTGGTGAAGAAGAAAATAGAGAATATATACGAAAGCAGTTCACGGTGTGACACTGAGCAGTTAACAAATAGCTATTATTTAAAAATATGTGTTCTCCCTTTATTAGTCACACCTGCCTTTTTGCTTTCCCACATCTGTCCTAATTTTAAGTTTCTTTGTGTGAACCATTTTTCATTTTCTTTCCAAGTTTCACTGAGACTATTTACTCATAATTATTGTCCTCTCCATCCTTTCCCTGTGCTAACCCATCCTTATAATACTCAGCACAATAAAAAGTCCATTAGTGTTAGTTGAGTGAGTAAAAATTATTGTACATAAGGAGAACTGCAGACAAAATGTATTTAGACTTTTAAAAATCCTTTGATAAGGTTTTATACCAAATGTTATTACACATCCATTAATCTGAGGACTGGGGAATTTATTTTCATCGATCTCTAGAGATTGTGATTATCATTCATGTTACTTAATAGCTTCATAGTGATCTGACGAAGCAGATAGTGTTGTTTTGTTTTGTTTTTTTTAGGTCTTAAGGGAAACTTTGTCCTTCTGGCCTGAACTTTATGATTGTAAAATTTAAATCAGAAAGACAGGATTTAAATCTAAGGACTTGACTAATGATGGGAAGTACAGCAAATCGCATCAGTTAAGAGCCATCCTTTCATATTTGTCGGATATTAGTGGTGAAATACGGTAGAGAAGAAACTCCCTGTCTCAAGTAAACTCACCTCTCTCTCCCTCTCTCTTTCCCTATATATTAAGGTTGTTGGGCCATACAGTGGCTGCAGGGCCAGCTGCAGGAACACCTGAGTACCCACGTGTACCACATCCGTGCTCCCCTTTATAAACTTCCTACAGTAAAGCATGTCATATCCCAGGGGCAGAGGTGCCTGCAAGTTTTGTAGATGCTGAATCTTAAGCAATTGGATGGGAGACAGGGTGTGACATAAAGTATGAATAGGATTGAAGATAGGGCCTTGCCGTAGTGCCTGTCCTAGCCATTACTTTAGGCTTCACTTCGCTGACTGAGCAGAACCGTGAGCACTGCAGTCATCTTACACACTCTCCAAGTACCTGCGCCTCTTCCCCCTCTTCATGTGTGTCTGGAGTCCATTGAAGAGTCTCTACTCGCACTCCATCCTGAGGTTCAGCTTGATCAGATCCACTTCCTGCATGTCTCTCCCGTAGCACGCGTACTGCCCTGTTTAGCAATTGTGGTGTTACTGCTTGTCATTGTGGGCCATTAGAAGAAGTGGGAGTTCTGGTCTTGCAGATTTTAGACCTACAGTGTGTCTGAGGTATGAATAGTGCTCAGTGAATGTGGAACAAATACATTTGAACAAGGAGGCATCCGATCGACTTCAAGTAGAGTAGAGATATCCAGACCTTGATGTTGGTCTCTATTAAGAACTTGGAAGCATAGCAAGAGGTGGACAGCAGGCTTGCAAGCAAAGTTTCCTCTGTATTTGCAGCTGCTCCTCATCATACACACTACCCCGAGTTGTGCCTCCTGTCAGGATATTAGATTCTCACAGAAGCCTGAGCCCTACTGTGAGCTGCACATTCCCGGGAGTCTCGGTTGCCTGCTCCTTATGAGACTGTTATCCAAAACCACCAGCCCACCCCTGTCTGATGGGAAAATCATGAAACTGGTCCTCATTGGCACAAAAGTTGGGGATACCTGAGTTATAAGAGGTATAATGCAATGTATTTATGCAGAAATAAATCTTTAAGACTTGCCATGAGATTAGGAATGGAAACTTCACTATTTTAATGCAGCACACTCAAAATATATACAATGAATTATCTTGTAATGTATAAATAAACTAACTTTATATTTAAGTCCAGGTACTGCAGAACTATAGTAAACACCAAAGGAAAACAATAGTTTGAAAATGGCCAGTTTTATCTTTTAAGACTGAAGCATTGAAGGTAACATGGTGTCTTGAAGAAAGAAAGACATTAGGAAAGTATTTTTGAGTATCATTGACTGAGGTATAGAGACTGAGTGGGCTCAGCCAAAGGACACAGTGACCTAGGGAATAGATGAAGATGGTTGTGCTAGAAAGACATGTGTTCCTACCAAGTGGAAAAGCACATGGTAAAACTGATTAACAGAGCTTGGGATGGTTAATCACCACTGCTTCGCCTGTGTAGGGGGTGGATGCTGGGAAAGGAGTGGCTGTTACTCTCAGCAGCTATTTTACACACATAGTGCATAAAGACTGTGCGGGAAAATCGTTTATGATGTCATAATATCCCACAATGATGCAAATCATTGCCAAACAAAAAGCATATGAAAATTATTTACTTAAATCTGGTCATGAGTGAAAGTACCTTCAGAATGATGAAGACAATTTAACCTAAAAACTAACTACATATGCTTTTTGTTGCTTTAGTTAAAATACCTATCAGAGAGGGTTACTAGGAAATGAGCCTATGTTGGTGAAGATTATGTTACTAGGAAGTGAATCTAAGCTATAAAATGAAAAACAAATTAAGAGCCCTTAGCGGTCAAATTGTAGCAGGCATAGGAGTGCATGCCCAAAATTCCAGAGATCCAGGAGGCAGAAAGATCTGAAGCTGAAGGCCAATCTGGGAAACTTATTGAGATCACCTCAGAATAAAAACAAAAATGCAAAGGTCTGATAATATATTTCAGTAGCTCGGTGGTAGAGCACTTGTCCAGCATGGATAAGGTCCTGGCTTCAATCCCCATTAGAACAAAAAAGACAGAAAAAACAGAATAAAGTTGTGTTCAGAGCCCTTCTCTCAGAGCACTTTTCTCTAAGAAATGATGCAATCTGCTTAATCACATAATATCTTTCCCCATGAGGAGGTGAGACGTCGAAGGACTAGGATTTTGTCTCCTTTGTTTCTATGTGTATATTCCAAGCATGCAGAAAGTGCCTCAATGAATATTTGTCAAATTGGTTTATTTTTTTTTTACTTTCTATAGTGCCTTAAGTAATATTATCCATTCATTTCTTTTAAATCAGTTTTCATCTCTAAAAGGCAATGTGCTCAGTGATTTGGTGATGAAACATGTGAAAAAATAAATGACAAATGATTCAGGACAGTTTGGGTTTCTGGAGTTCAAAATCAAGCAAGTTCTGAGACTGTATGAAAACCTTTGTTAAGGCATAGATGGGAACATGGGGTGTTGGGGACTCTTCTGAGCCAAGTGGGCCCATAGCCAAAGCCACTGATAATCTCCAGTCACTGTGGTACCTTTGTAGGACATGCCAGGGGAGACTAAGGCTGTAGCACAGAAAAGCTGCTGAAGGTCATGCCTTTACTTCCCATGTTCAGGAAAATGCATGTGTGCTCGGCAAGCTAGATTATAGTCAGAAACTGTGTAGAAGTGCAAGGTAGTATCTTCTTGGTAATATCTATAGTAATTTTCCCTTTATGGTATCCAGACATTTTAAAATTGTAATATCAGTAAACCATTAAATGATCTAAATTAATGCTTTCTTTTTAAAATGTCTCTTAAAATTAGCCTATCAATATAGAAGGAGGCAGTTACAAATAACAGTATTAAAAACAGCAATAGCAAAATAAAAATATTTAAAATTGGCAACATGCAGTTATAAACCTGCATATGTTTCAAGGAAGACACAGATGAGGTGTTCCCTGAAGATCTGAAAAGAGCACCCATTTTCAAGATGCCAGGTGTAAGAGTCATTGATTATGTTGAAGGATCTACTTTAAAACTTTTGGGGGAACTGAGTTATTTAACATCAATACAAGAAAACCTGTCCCTGGGTTTTGAAAGAGTTAATGCCTCCTATCAACCTTCCACCCTCAGCAGAGTCCTTGGCTTCTTTCCCTGCCTGACCGTTAGACTTAGAGTCTCCACTTTCCTGTATTTCCAAATGGTCCCCAAGGAGCGACTCGATAGATTCACAGACACTAAAACCAAGCTTAAGTGCACCCCCTCCCAAACGCTTGCTCTTCTCAAATGCCCCATGCCTCTTGCCACCTCACAGCCGCGGGCTTCCCAGCCACAGACTGAGGGTTTGGCACGCTCTCACAGCAGCGCAGACGTTCTGGACTCTACATCGCCACCAACTCAGTACAGTCAGGTATTGTTTTTGGAGCATTGAAAAGTAACCAGAAGTTTTCTCGGAGTTGTCAAAAATTGATCCTTTAGTGGTACTCAGTCATATGAGCGACAGCTATTTACCAATTTTAATGTGACAAATGTGGATTTATGTCCACTGGTGGCAAAGAATGCCAATCCTAAGTTGGTGTTTTCCGCTAATGCTAATGTAGGGGAAACTGGGGGGTCAGGCAGGGAAAGTTAAAGGAGCTCAGTGAGGTTTCTGGCAAACAAAGGGTTAAAGTAGCTAAATAAAATAGAAAGAGGTGGAAGGCTGGCCTGGCTCACTGCAAGCCAAGCCACAGCTCGCTCTTCCCTCCATCTCTAATTAAACACGTGAGAACAGCGGGGGTGAGGGGGAGGACTGTGTCATAAAAACTCAGCTAGTATGTAAAACACACACTAACACCTGACCACCCACCCATAGGTAGAAGTACATGTGTATTTTATTATCCTCACCTTATTAATACCCTAAGATGCACATGTATCCTTTTCACTCAGTCGGCCTTGAATGTGACTTGGCTGGATATCTCCCATGATGAGCAGCCGGACAGCACCAGGAGGCCACAGAAGTGCTTACCCAGGGCTACACACATGGGCAATGGAGGGGCAATGGCAGCACCAGGGAGTTGAGGGCCCAGAGTAGCCAATCAAGTAAAAAGACTCTCAAGGGGGAGAGTCTCTTTCTTGCCATTGATAAAAGATGCTTAGAATAAAGACCCCTGGGTGCCAGCTCTGGGTTCCCTGCCTAGAGCTATTTATCTGCTTATTTTCTCTTCTCCCCCCCTCAAAAAAATGGTCTTACATCCCCATTTCTCTTCCCTTTCCAATCAACTGATTTTGTTTCTCCTTCTGAATGTATGTCTCTAATTCTCATATTGATGTAGGTTTTTTACAGACCCTAGATAAAAATCTACCCTCATAGAATGTAACAGTAAGTTTTCAAATGGCACATTTCACATTTTAATACTGTCAGGAGCAAACATCATTTCATTTGCCTGTTTGTGTGAAAATCAGCATTATTTCAAGTACAAATATAAAATATCTTTTTTATTACATTCAATTGAACTCAACTAAATTCAACGCAGACTTGCTACTTTGGATAACTAGCTACATTTCCAGGGCTCCTTGGGACCACAGGCTGGGTGGACACTGGACTTGAGCAAAATAGGTCAAAGCAGGGGACGTGGGCTTTTCCAAAGTCGCTGTGCCTATGTTGCCTTTTTTAACTGGAAACTTCTGGTTACTTAAAAAATTGGAAAGAACAAAATTTAAAGTGAATGCATAGAAACAGAAATAGTAAAAGAAGTCATCAATACAGGTGACTGTTGTATTAATTTCATTCTCCAAAACATGTAATTCTAATTGTCTCACGATCACTTCTAAAAATCAACCGACAGTGTTTTATTATATTTTTTCAAAATTGAAACAAAAAATAATAATGTTCAAAAACCAAGACACACAGAAATGACAGTCAGACTTGAGGCCTCCTTCCTGTACTTTGAAGTGTAACTGTGCTTAGATTCTTTGGATTCTTTAGCAACAGAAGGAATGTAAATTAGCACTTATTGATCAACTGCTATATTCTAGGTTCTGTGATACACAATTGAGATCCACATTGTTCTTTTAGCAAGAATATTGCACAGACTTTTTAAAAGTGGAATAGTATTTTGCAAAAATGTTATGATAAGAAAATCAAGATTTCAGATTGCTGATAGTGTGCACCTTCCTTTAATGTGCATCAGTACCAGTATTGGAGTCTTGGAACAAAAACAGGAAAGAGTGAAATAATTATATACTTCTCTCACACCTAAATATGACTAACAGAAAAAAGGAGTATCTAAGGTACATTGTTTTAGTGTGAAAGGCTTTATACTAGAGGCAATGGAAAGATATGGTGGACATTTAAATAATAAAAACTTACTACTACAGGAATGGTGGCACACGCCTGTAATCCCAGCACTCTGGAGGATGAGACTGGAAGATCGCTGCGAGCATTCAGAACATTTACAGACAGACTGATGGCAACATGTCTTTGACTGTAATAAGTTTCTTAAACATTCACAGTATATTTTAATCAAGTGATTTCTGTGATTTCTGTCAAATAAAAAATAACCGTATGTCTTCATCCATTTTATTGAGCCGGGTGCGTAATCCCAGCACTCAGGAGGCTGAGGCTGGAGGATCCTTGTGAGTTCTAGAACAGCCCGAGCTACAAAGTGAGCTCAAGGCCAGCCTAAATTGCATAGTGAGATCCTATTTCAAAAAGACAAAAAAAAAAGATTTTATTTACTAGGTTTGGCACCGTGCAACTCCCAGCTCTTCCTCAAAGCCAAAATGACCAGGACTTTGAATCAAGTCTAGACATGGACACAGCCATGACAGCACTACTGAAGACATCCACAAAGCAGGACTTCCAGAAACAGTCCGAAAGTGCCCAGAAGGACAGAACAAGTGTGTTTGAAGCTGGTGGGAGGATTTTGAATGGGTTAATGGAAATGCATCTTTTACTGTAATAAATTTAAAGAAAAAATTTAAACATTCACTATAGTTTTTGATGATTTTTCATAGTATAGCCCTTTATACTCTTACTCAGTAAAGACAGGGAGATAAATAGATACACTACTAACTTTAAAATATTGCTTTTTAAAGTTGTAAAATGTCAGCTATCACAATTAACTTTAGATCTGTCCTCTGAGAATTTACTCTGATTTTGTGTTTATAATATATAGCATGCCCTTTCTTATTGTCCCTCATATGTTTGTGCATTAAAAAAAAATTTTTTTCAGAATATCCAGCAACATGAAAGATTTGAATTTCCTAATGTCATTCTCTTACACACAGAGGTGACCTTTTCTTCTGTATCGAGCTCCCTATCCACAGCAAAGGCTTGGGGTAGACATAGAATAAAGGCAGCCTATCTGAGGAACTGTCAGATCCATGAAGCTTCAGCTTACACAGTAGGAAACAGCGCTTTTCTTTCCACCTTTCTCAATCTTTTTAACCATCACCAACAGCGGCACCATCACCCACCGCCGTGTCTCTTTCCCACTATGCGCTACTAACTAGCAATCGAAGCAGGGGCGTTTTCTCCAGAGTTGCACTCATGTTGCTGTAAATTTCTCCATCTGGTGTGTCCCACTGTCTACACATCCCTCGCTAAATTCATGAGTTGCAAAAGTATTTATTATGGATTTATCATGAATTCTCACTAACACTTCTTGTTAGGTAAGTGGCTTTGCTAGATCATTTAATCTGTCGGATGTGGATTACTTCTCTGCAAATAAAGAGACTTAACTGGTCTCTGTTCGCTCTGAAGCTAAGATTTGTGCTTATATGTCTCAACAGTATCATGCTCCATGAAGCCTATGAATTAAAATTGTTCAGTATTACAAAATAGTATATTACAATAAGCAATGGCCAATCGAAGGGATTATTGTGAAATATATTGACATTTAAAGGTTATTAGTTACGTGACAAAAATGGCTACTTGTGATATAATTACACATTTATTTCTTACTGTTTCTCAAAAGACCAGGAACATTTCTTCTTAGCATATCATATCACACACACCTCCTGTAGCTGATTGGTATGCACACCCGCTTGTGTCCTGACAGAAGGTAGACATAGCCAAAGACAATACATGGTTTCGTTTTTAAATGTAGTTTTTGACCATATCTTCATAACATAGGAGTGAAAAAAGTCATGTGGCTGATGTATGTTAGGCATTTAACCAGCCTTTAACATCCCACGTGATTCCCTTCCTGCAGCACGGGAATATGCTGCAAATTTGCACAGGTAAATTGTGTGTTTAGATGAGGTCATGGGACTTAGCGCTCTCATCTGCATGTCTGAAGTGCCCGCAGTCCACAGCGGAGTGCTTAATAGTGATCTGCCATCCCCACTCGTCCTCACATATTGTGATTTAGATAGAACTCTAATGCATGAGAGCAACTTGTCCCCGGAGCATTTTCAGAATATAAATTAAGTGATATTATAGCAGAAGCCCTCTGTGAGCTCAGCATAATGAATATGAACCATCATGTACTCCTGACCAAGGTCATGGTATGAGGACGAATTAGTCTATTAACATCTCTTTTAAGTAGCATTAGTGATAATAAATGAAGAGGTTTAATGTAATACTGATAATATTATTCATGCAAAAATAGCGTACTTTATCTTGTTAAAACAATTAAAATGTGCTTTGAGGATATTTTACACTACAGAAATATGATGCTTGAGAGTGCTTATTGCATGTTACTGAATACATCAGCATTAGCCAGTAATGCCGATAATCTGATAAAAATCGAAAAGCTGATTTGTATGCTATGCTAATTCGGGATCATCTTCTTGGCCCTAGGTACTACCCAAATGCTGCACACGATTGCAGCAAGCTTTAGTGGTGATATTAGATTAAATTCAATCCTTTTGCTTATAATTTTTTCAAGGAAATTACATCCACTCTTCTTTAGCATAAACCTTCTTTAGCTGCTAAGCAGCCTGTAATATTGCATTTTAAGCCCAGTATATTGTTGTTTTCTTCTCAGACATATTTAAGCTTTGTTGTCAGTTATAGATTATCTTACCTCAATCATGTAAATAAAAAAGATCCCTCATTTGTGTGGATGGTGACCTCACACCGAAAGGAGCATTGGAGAAAACTTTTAAGTGAACTAACACAGGGATCTTCACTAACAAGGACTTGCCCTTTGGGGGCTTAGGGTATTTTGTAAGAAAATTGCATTTGCACTTAGAAAATTTCTAAACAAGGGCAAATTGGTTAAAGGCAACTTTTTGGGAGTGATGAAAAAGTTTTAGAACTAGATGTGATAGCTCTGTGTTAATGTGAATATACTAAATGTCACAGGTGTGGACTCCTTAAAATGGTTAAATGGCGACAACTATTTTATGGGAATTTTATTGCAATATAAAGAGGATTCATAATGACATAACTGTGAGCACCCCCCCCCAGAACCCACTTCTTCTGCGCTTATCACCCACCACTCCATTGCTAGAAACCCACTAAACTCTTTCCCAATACAGGATCAAAGTTACATAAATAAAAGCGTCCATCAATTTTGAGGTCACAGATCCTCCCTTCCTAGTGGGCTTACTAAATGATGTTTTGATATTTTAACACAACTTCATAATATGGTCTCATCTCCCCATTTCCCAGTGCTGAACCCTCTACACAGGACACACACTGTCAGATTTTACTCAGGAGGAGTTGCATTTTTTCAGCATAGATATACAAAAGCAAATCATGGAACTACAGGATGTTTCTTATTCCAATGACAAATGATATTGCTATGATTGTATATTAAGATTTTTTTAGTATCCCCATTAAAAACTTCATATAATTTAGAAGAAATGACTATCTTTAAAATCTTGCTCACACGTTACACTGGGGGAATTTTCCTCGTTTAATTAAGACTTCAGCAAAGCTGAGCAAATGGCAATGTCTATCCTCTTTCCACCAGCTTTTTAATTATTCTTGGCATGGCCAATTTTACTTGATCCCACATAAATTTTGCACGTGTGAGTGGAGCTGAAGTTTTAAGAGCAAAATCAGGGTTTGCATCACACACAAAACACATATTTATATGAATGAGCCTCCTTGACTGTACATAATTAGGCAAGGGACAGGAGACTGCTAGGATCCTCAAAGCAAGGACTTAAAGTATTAGTTTCTCATATTTATGATTAATGCCTTTCTTAGCAGCCTGAGGCCCTGAGCAGGATCATGTAAAGCATGCTGGGTTAAACCATTCTTTGTTACAGAGTACAGGCATTATACTTCAGGGAAGCCCAAAGGACGATCTTGACTTTCTAGTTAAACCTTCACCTGGAAGGCTGCTTTTTATGATTCATACATTGAAAGACTTTATACATTTTGATATATGCACCCTATGCTTACCTTGTTAGCTGTAGGTGAATTATTATACAGATGCTCATCTTAGCATTGTTTTGGAAAAGACCTATGACTGCACAGTTTCCTTCTTCTACTCTGTGTACTCATTTGTCTGTAGAGAACTTTCACAGATTATGTCCACGAAAGTGTCAAAGCTTATTCTTCCTTACAGTACCCAAGCTGATCACTCACACTTCATTGGATGATAGAATTCATATTTGGCATCAGTAAACCATAAATGTCCAACTGAGGGCAAAACATGCCTGGATCAGGCTGTTTCAAGAAGCCCACCAGTCTCTCAGTTCAGAAGATTTAATGTCATAGCAATTTTTTCAAAGTATCTCCAGGCCAAGAAAAATTCCTAAGCATCAGTGTGCTATGTAGTTAGATCCAAACAACTATATTCATATTTGCATGCCCAGAGCATTCAAAAGAAAATAAACATAATTGGAAAGAAATAACCAAAATTCAACATTATTCTTAAACAATCACAAATATTGCACCTGATGTTCACTGGATGACTTCTCAAACCCTAGCCTCAGTTTAGCCGCCACCACTCTCCTGTCTTAGTCACACTGATTTTCACACTAGACTACATTTCTTACTCAGTCACCAGAACCCAGAACCCAGCTTCCCACGTCATGATGCCTTTGAGAAGAGTGAGCGCCATCCAAGGCAGACACTGGCTATCCTCAAGGTCTCGGCTTCCCTGGTGCAGACACGGGTCCAGTCTCACTGTTTGCCTACAAACCAGAATGTGTTGTTTGGTGCTGGGCTACCTGCACACACTTGGGGACATGCAGAAGTAAATCACCTCGAAGGTGCCATTCATTTCTTCCAACTGGGAGTAGTCTGTGTATCGCAGTGTTTCCATCACATTCATTGTGTACCACTGTGTGCTAGACGCTGGGAACGTAAATATGGGCTTTATCTTCTTTTCAGTGGCTTAACCAAGACTTGGATCCTAGTAGTTGGTACACAATTTCATGTCCATATTAAAGTGTGTATTAGAATTTTTAGGTCATTCTAGGTGAGGTGTGAAACTCATATTGTATAATATTATACAAGGGGTAATCTAAAAATATGGGGAATATTTAATTTAAAAATAAAACCCTATTGCAGTAAAAGACACATTGCTAAAAGTTATGGAATAATTTTATGCAAGCAAGAGGAGTCTTCTGAGGGGATTAAAATATATCTTTTCTGTGGTAAATATTTTAATTTACACATTAACTCTATGTGTTGACTATAACTATTCTTTTAATACACAGACAATTAAGGACAACTATGTATGTATTATCTGACACAGTTCTTGGCCCTTTTTGTTTATGGCTTGATGACAGGATCAACATATTTATTTATTTGCTTACCTACTGAAGGAAGGTGACATGAGTCCTTCATCTGCCTGGTACCTGCACAGCCTCTGTGCATACATGATTTGACCTCCAGCCTCTGCCATAGCAGCAGCATCTTACCCCCAGGTCCTGGTCACAGCCAAGCAGGCAGTAGCTTGGACTCACAAGGGCACAGTAGTTTTCAGTCCTAATCTGGCTATAGTCACCCCAAAAGCCT
>RJWT010043360.1:0-11967 GCA_004365215.1 Cuniculus paca
TGGAAGCCCTGTGAACAGTATCTGACATGTAATAAGAACTCCCTATTTGTTGAACAGTTAGTACCTTTTTATTCTCTAATGTACAGCTTCTCCTACTCTAAAAATCCAAATGCAGAATAGGATGGGGGTGAACTGGTGAGGTGGAAGTGCATTGTGGTTTAGAAATTCATCTTTAGATCTGCTTAAATTGATGGTGCAGAGAACTTTTTCATTTTTCTCCCTCACCTTCTTCTACACTGAACAGTGGTCTGGCCTCTTAATGGTAGTTTCCCACAGTCCTGAGCTGCTCAGTTGTATTTCTGAAGGTCATGGGAAGAGGTATAAAGCACTGGTTTCATTTGTAATGCAAGTTAAACATTATATGCTACTCTTTGTGGGTGATACGGGTGGGGGAACAGGGCTGGACAGTAAGGATACTCATGTTGACTTTAACTCCGGTAGCGCTGCAGTGGACCCACAACCTAACCTCCTCACTCTTGCATCACTGTTTGTATTTTGGCAGCAGTTTGTGTAATAAATTATCATAGGGATTACTTAAAATAGGACTGGCATCGATTTCAATCTTATCTGGTAACAGTTAACTTATTAATGATCGTTTTGGCCTGTTGGCAGCTGTTCCATCTTTAAACTATGACGCAGATACAATCTTTCAGCTGTGAGGGATAAGTAATTGGATGGGAGAGCTTGAAGAAATTGGGGACGTTACAGGAAGTGTTTTCAAGTATTAGGTCTATGTCCGTCTTGGACTGCACGTGTGACAGACACCTATAATAGGTGTACAAGTCAAGATCTTGGCTACTTTCACATTTTTGCTTGGGGTGGTTTTCTTTCAGTGCACTTCCCTGAGGATTCTCAGGACTTCAGTCCAAAAGGGCAAGAGCAGCTGACAAATTACTAGAGAAGTTTATGGTGAGAGCGACCGATCTGCTGAGGTCTAGATCAACTCCATCCTCCTCTTCTTCTGCCAGAAGATACACTATGTGGTCTAGATCTTTCACGAGGGGAAATTGTCTACTTTGAGCACAATCTTTACACTCATCCCAGTGTTGGTGCTATTTTAAAGTTTTCTTCCATCGACATGATGCAGATATTGGACGTGTCATTATGACTTCACTAGTTGGGAAAACTACTTTTCTCCATGACAGATTCTCCTCTAACTCATTACGTTTACATTTGTGACTGGTAGATATCTACTTCATCCTTCCTTTCTTGCAATAATAGTGACTGAGCAGCAGTCTTTAAAGAAACAATATATTGTTATGGTAAAATGCACTTAATATAAAATTTACCACTTGAGCCAGTTTTAAGTGTACATTTCAGTGGCATTAAATACTTTCATGTTGTTGTGTGACTATCACTTCTATTCATCTACAGAAAGCTTTCATTATCCCTAGCTGAAATCTGGACCCATTCAACAGCAATTTGACAATGTTCCCTCGGCCAGCCCCTTATAACCACTGTAAGGACTTCATTTCAAGCAAGTTTTTTTCATTTTTTTGACTGAGTACCTTCTGTGTTCTAGTGACAACAGTCTATGGATAGAAAGACAGTCTGATGTGATCTGTACCCTCAAAGATCTCAGAGAATTTGAGCACCATGTTTTGTTTTGTTTTGTTTTGTTTTGCAGCACCGGGGATTGAACTCATGGCCTTGTGCTTGCCAGGCAGGCACTTAGGCCACTGAGCTAGATCCCTGGCTTAGCACCATGTTTTATGTCCTCTTATGATCCACAAGGGGAGAGAGATGCTTAGAAAACATACAGGGACAGGCCTGAGCCACCCCTTCAACATCAGGATAGGTTTCTTAGGAGGGGCTTCAGACTGAATCTTATCTGCTCAGCCTGTATCTCACTTGTTTATAATTGGGATAATATGTACCTCATAGAGTTTCTGTGAATGTTCACTTAACCACTTAGCACAGTACCTGACACTCATTAAGAAACCATATGTTTTAGCTTTCATCATTAAAGAAAGTGGTGACCATATCTAGAGGGACAGACCTGAGGAGAGCAATGCATTCAGTGGCCATCACGTCCACAAAGGTTCCCACTGCTTCCAGCTGCATGGAGTCCTTCCGAAACATCACGAAAGTATCTACCACCAAAACTCAAGAGAATATTTGTTTGTAGTTTCATGAATAGTGTTAAATATGAACTAAATCATTTAATATAAATATAATGGTAAATATAAAATAAAACATTAACTAACTCTGAATATTTTTTAAGAGATTTGATTTGACCGCTGCAGCTCTACTTATAAATCTAAAGGATTCATAAGAGAATTCTAGCTGAGTATGGTTGGCCCATGTCTGTAACTCCAGCACTCAGGAGGCTGAGGCAAGAGGATAACCATGTGTTCTAGTCCAGCTCGGGTTACATAATGAGTTCAAGACCAGCCTCAACTACATAGCAAGAGTGCATAGCAAGACATAGCAAGAGAGAGCGTTCTAGATTTTTCCATTCCATTTTCCCAAGTCTCCGCCTCAAAAAGGGATAGTCTGTTACTCAATACAACATTCTCAAAGTCACTTTTAACATCTCTCTTTCTGTCTTTCTCTACCATCTTTAGATCATCTGTTTCTCTGTCTCTGATGTTCCCTGTCTAGGCATTTACTTCAGAAGCTACCTAACAAGCTTTTTTGACTTTCCTCTTACATCTGCTATATCCCTTCTTCATTTGGACAATCAGGTGAGGTCACTGATTCACATTTATCTCTCAGATTATTCCCATTATACTTGAGAGGGGAATCTGATTTCTTTTCATGAGCTCAAGACCCTTGGCCGTCTCTTCAGTTCCATTTTATATTTCTCTCTGGTTTATTCATGTACTTATTTTCCATGTTTCTTACATTAAACAAGCTTGTTGCATCATCCTCAGGTTGCAGCCCAAACTGCTATCTGAGGCTGGCAGTCTTCTTTAAAACTGGCTCTTTATCATCCGGTCTTTCACCTGCATGTCTTCTCCTCTCTGCAGAGTCCTTCCTTGATTGCCCTGTCTAAAACAGTCATTATTCTCTCTGTCCTTATACCTAGAATGGCATTCTTCATGAATTTGCATTACTAGAAGATATTCCATTTATTTGTGTACCATTGGGACAACCTGTCTCTCCCTATTGACATATAAGGTCCTCAAGAGCAGGGCCATACCTCTTTTTGCTCACTAATTTATGCTCAATGATTGCAGTGACAGGATCCTGGTATGTGTTCAGTTGAATATTTGTGAGGTGAGTCCATGAGTCCCATTAAAATCAATAAGTGCTTGATTCGTGTTCAGTCTCTGAGGTATGGACAGACACCACAGTGGATGACATGACGAGAAACTTGTGTATGTCATCTTAGAAGTTTTTCAGCTTCATAACGAATACAAAATTTCCATGTGTTCTTAACTGAAATGAATGAAAGATCGTAATTTTAGCTAGGAATATTTATTTCCCAGTATGCCTCAGCCTAATCCCCTTTCTCCAATCTACTTAATCTAGTCCTTCTTTTGCCCCTTGCATACCCACTGCCTCTCTTGTTCATTTGTCATGACTAACTAGTATGATTTCCCACTCTTGTGGGGGCCATGAGTAGTGAATTGCCTTTATGTCTTTGTGTCCCTGATACTGTAATTCCTTCTTTGCCTATGCTAAATGCTTCTTAGACACTCAATACTATCTACTGACTGGCAATTAATATGAATGTGATAGTTCATGTCAAATGCTTGGATTTACTTTTACAATGAAATTCTGACCTGCAGTGTGCCTGACATAATGACTCAACATGTGGGATGACTTTCTAAAGAAAATGAGGGGAGCTCCTGACTCTTCTTTTAAGCATGTAGGTAATACCTACCTTTTCAAAAGTTAACAGAGGAAATCCTTTTGGCAATAGTGTAAACATTGTAAATAAGCAATCTGTTATCAATCATGTTTTATTACCATTGGAGCATGTTGAGTGCTTTGATAATGACCTTGGGAGCCAATAGCCTCAGTCGCCCCGATGTTACTAAGGAACTGTGGAACAGCTCAAAGCCTTAAAAACTGACCTTCAACCTGCCTGGAAGCAGATGGAACACTTTGTGAACAACTGGCCATGTGTAAATGTTAACCTGTTTACTTTGTGACGTTAGAAGCAGCCAATGAACAGTGTATACTTATGTTTTTCCATTTCATAGTGCTTTGGTGGCTTTTGTTAGAGAAAAGTTTTTCAAATATTAAACAAAAGGCTATGAAATATTAGAATCATTAGAAATATACAAATTACTACCACTTACTACTGTTGCTTCAGCAGCAACTGTGCGGCTTGCTTAAAAAAAGTAACATTAACAAACATTACTTATTCCTGTGGTTGTCAACATTTAATTAAACAGGGCCCCTACATCTTAAGATGTCACTGTTTTGTATATGAGCAATAAAAGGTTCAAATTAAAATACTGTACACTTAGTTTGCATAGAAAAATGGCTTGCAGACCTCTACAATAGACAGTTTAGAGAAATAAGCATTTTGTGTTTAAATTGTGCTCCTTAGTATTTTAAACAGATGGCAATGGCTTTCCTCTTGATTATAACTTTGAGGCATGCTTTACTAAATGGAATCAGCGGGGTTCATTAAGGTCCCATTTGATGTATCAGTATTATAAAAATACCATGTTAATTATCCTCAAACGTTGCAAGTTACCTCCATTTTCCTGCAATCAGAAGATGAGAGAAACCCTGTGAAGCAAATTAGTCCTAATTGAAAGAGGACTGATTAATATTTAAATAAGGCATTGTGTGAGGGATTCTGCCATGAGAAAAATAGGCTGAACATCTGAATTAATTGCATAGCAGGTTAAATTAAATTTCATATAATGGGTTGGAAGATGAGTTGGCACAGTGCTTTAGCAGTGAGCACAATGGCTGAAATACCAGTCTTTTCTTTCACTCTTGGCTGGATTCCATCGAGGTCCTTGTAGCCATTACCTCTTTGTTGTCTCTCTTTCAATGCAAACAAAGGTACTAACAGAAAATTGCTACCACATTTTAAAAAATGTTAATCCTTTTTGGGAGACAGCACCTGTCTACATTTTCTCCATTTCTCTTGCACCTTGGCTGTAAAATTGGAAAACATTAGTATCTTTTTCCTTGCCAGGTTTAATGAGGATTGATGTCATAAAATGCTAATGGTTGGAATATAGTTAGAATTGTGCTATTAGTGGGTTATCACTGTCTGACATTTTCCCCCATATAGGAGCATGCATGTGGAGCCTGTTTAAAGTGATTGGGTTACTTAAGGGTCCCTGTTAGGGATATTTAATCCAACATAAATTACTTATGCACTTTGTTAGTGTTCAAAGGAAGAGTGTCACGTTGTACATGCTGGCAGTTTTCCAGTCAAGAGCTGTTAATTACTGTACAGCGAGTGAATACATTTTGCAGCAGTGAAAGTCATGGGGGTGGGGGTGGGATGGGGGCTATATCTGTATTCCATCTAACTAAAAATGAGTAGGTGATAGTGTGGAGGAAAAGAAATAGACTGAAGTCATTCTTGCCCTCAGGAATTATAGTTCCATTTGTTTTCATTTTGAAAATAAAAACAAATGACAGTATGATTCCCTGCAGGGTAAAATACTTTAGTTATAAAACATTCTGCCCCCAAACGAGCAATTATCTATTTGTATGCTGATGAAAACCAAATACATTTTTCTAAAGCTTCTGTTCACAATTTTACAACTTTGTGACCCTCCAGGTTTGCTAAGGTGTTCGCTAAAAGTTAAAAATGGCAGTAATAATGAAAAACATTTTTTAAAAAATACATTATAGTTAGCAAAATGTTCCCAAAGTTATCTGTTTACAAGCTTTGGTAGATCAGGAGCTGTCTTTTCAAAATAGCTTTGAGGATCGAGTAGACTTTCTTTGTGGTCCTACTATGAAATCTGGTATTGTTCAAAACCTAAGTGTGGAAAAGTTCTTCCAGAAGGTCTGTTTATTGCTTTGATGAAAGTTAGACTACAATGAAATGATCTAATTTGCATTTCTGGAATTGCACCTCTGTTGTTATTTTTAAAAATGTTCATAAGTTATATATGCATAAGTATATGATATTTATATCAGTTCTCCCTAATACCATTCATTTGTTAAGTTAGCCTGAAGCATATATCATGTCTTTTTTTTTTTCTTTTGTTTTTTGGTTTTTGTTTTTGCACAGAATCTATTTTCTGTGTCTAAGAGAATACAAAGTATAGTTTTCAAGCCTCTGTAAAATAACCCTTTTTCTGAAATACGGTTCTGAACAAAGAACATTTCAGTCATAGTTCTTATTATAGCCATTGGTTTTAAATTAAGAGTTGCAAATATGTGCTTAGAATATTTATAAACATATTTGAAAAGAAAAACTTACAAATTAGGCATAATTAGGTCAAACACTTGCTGCTGTTTTAATAACAGATTTAAAAATATTTTGATTAGCAGTATTAAAAAGGACTTTCTTATTAAGGAGAGCTCATTTCTATTTTAGACAAATAAAACCTAGTAACAGATACAAATCCGCATGGTTAATTCTAATGCATTGCGTATTATCTATTTATGAAGTTGCGCTTCCAAAGATTTCAAAGATGTTTCTGCTTTGAACACAGAGTTGTAAGACCTGATGTTGGGAGTTAATGCTTAATAATTCACATGGGATAGCAAGGAAATATGAAGGTCTCCTATCTTTAACTAGCTAACAACATGTGAGTAAAGAGCAGCAGGTCACAGTTGCACGAGACAGGATCTATTACCACACCATGTACAAATACGAAGCGGTTTATATTCATCTCTTGATGAGGATCATATATGTAAGAGTAACTCCTCAGGAAGCTAATGGGAGTTCAGGAATATCCTTTATGCACTTCTGGGCGAGGGACCAATCTCATGAGTGTACTGTGAGTGATGAGACAATTTCAATGAAGTCCATAAAAAGTCAGATTGACCAAAGGTAATAATTCCTTCATAATTGGCTTAATGATGAGAGGGAACATGAAAAGATATAAATCCATGCAACAAATCAAGAATGTTTTAGAAAGGTACTTAAGCTCACACCAGTTGTGCTCTCATACAGAAAGGCTGGCTTTAAGGAGAAAACATTCCATATTTAAAATAACATTTAAGTAATTGGAAAATGTAACTTTTTCATAGTACATCAAAATGCATTTCATGTGCTTAGTTCAGAAACAAAAAATAAACTGCAAAAAGAAAAACATCTGCAAGTTGCAAAAGATGACAAGTTTTGATCCCAAGTACAATTGAAGGATTATATTATATTATGTAATTCTAATATCATCTCTTAGATAGATAAGTATTTCTGCCTACTGGAGATTTTATATGTATATGCAACATTTGGGGTCTTCTTTGTAACACAGTGTTTTATTAACCATTAGTATCCCAGGGCCTAAGACCATACAATCTGGATATAACTTGAACATTGAATCTTAAGCCAGAATTATTTTCTGTATGGATTGTACCCAGTCTATTTCTTAGCAGACTGAGACCATAAGAAGGTGTAAAGATGCAAACAATGACTGGCTGGTGTGTGTTTGAGACTCGTTAAAGCCTTCAGTGGTCAGCCTTCCATCTCCAGCCCTCCCCCAGAACTCCCCTTCTGTCCTCAACCCGGGGACATTTCTTTCCTGTGAGATTTATTTTGTTTTACAGGAATTATGGGGCTGTGTTAAATTATGCCATTTTCAAGGAAATTTTGCATCCAAATATTTCCTGCTCCTGATGCACTAGAGGCAGAAAACTGAGAATTGTTAAATATTGGGACTTGAGTGGAACATCTCTTTCCCACAACCTGAAACTTTAAGAATTTAATAATAGAATCTCTATCTAGTACAAGGTACCTGAATGTCACTCAAATGGCAAGTCCTGTGTTTCTCAGTGTCCAGGGGTTACAGTCTTATAGGACTGACAATGATAGTGGATTTTAGATCTTGTAACTTTCTTATTCAAGCTCAGATTTCTAAGGAGAAATAGCTCATTTATCAGATTGAAAGAAGTCCTTTTTCTTATTGTTTTTAACAGGGAGGTATTTATATACATAGCTTGCTGGATTTTGTTCATTTATTCCTTATCTTACATATTCCTCTGAGGCTTTGATTAGTCTATGACTTTGCTGGTTACTAAAACATGTCCTTTAAGATGCAGCACTCAGACACTGCGTAAGGCATCACTATGACATAAGACAATGGACTGTCCTAGCTGGGTAGGCGCCATAAATAGGTAGCATGCCTGTAGTTTTAGCTACTCATTAGGCTAAAGCACAAAGATTGCTTGAGTTCAAGAGTTTGAGATCTGCCTGGGCAACACAGTGTGAACCTATTTCACAAAGGGAAGGGAAGGAAAAGGAGGGAAGAGGAGGGCAAAGGAAGGGGAGTACCAGAAAATGACACATTGAAGCATACACAAATATTACAATTTCAGTATTGGTTTTTTTGGGGCTTAGAATATTTAGTATATGCTTAACTTAAATAAGTAGGTAGCAAATTTATTGAACTTGAATAAATATACCACTTCTGTAGTCTTTCTTTCTTTCAAAATATACACCTTCCAAATACATGCATATTACAATGAAGTGTCATCTAGAAAGAAGTCTTTATTCTTTTTGGTCATCTTGTCTAGCATATAAGTCTAACAGATACATACTGAGTGATTTGCTAAAAGCTAAGTACTGGGGGCTGTCAGAGGTGGGACCAGAACTTTCTCAGTCCAATATTGTGTGCCTATTAACATTTTCTGAAAAGCCACTAAAAATCATGCTGCTTACTTTTTTGCTTCACTGCAAAAAACTGTCTATTTTTATACCAATGAGTATGAAGATAAACATATTCATATATAAATATGAAGAGAACATGACCCTTGTTTTCTGTGCCATTTCAGAATCTTTAAAAGGTTTTGTGATAGAAGTCTAGCTATAAAAATCTTTAAATCATAAAGGGATTTCTGTGGCTACTAATGCTTTCTGTTAATCATCAATATTTAAAGATATTTTATATTACCTTTAATAAGCCCATTAATTGAAAACTTTGCCTAGTTTGACCTACTCTGAAATTTGCATGCATTTTTGTTTTTCAAAGAGTGAATCTTTGGTTGTGTCACTCTAAATTCTATGGTAATACCTACTGTTCTTTTGGAGCTCATACTTCTTTTTTCCTCTTTAAGGGTAAAGTCAAGCACATTTAAGTTTGTTTTTAAAAAGTATCAGTCAAAAGAGATATAATTTGGATGATGTGAAACATCATTCTATACACAGTCTAGCTGGGTTGGTGGTAAGATTTCTTAACTCACTGTATTTAGTAGCAGCAAACTATAAAGAGGACTGCTGGTGACTACTGTCAGGCTATAAGCTGACTACAAAAACATGACAAACTGACTTATAGGTAGGATCTTGAAAAACTGTTTTAAAAATATTCACTTCTAAGAAGTAAGATGCCAAAAAGACCCGGGGCAATTTACTCTAACACTAAGCCCATACTTAGCGGTTCCTGAGAATATCATTGTATAAGAAATTATGCTAATTAGTATTCCAATCAAACGTTTTGATTTACTAAGAGAAAAACTAAAAGTAAGCTTTTTATATAAAGTGGTGATTACATAATTTGTTTTAGAAATATTTCTATCTCAAATGGTTCCAATGCTTTAGAATATCTGTCTTTCTTAAGATATAGTTGAAACTTAACTCTCCAGACAATCTACTATTGTCCACAGGCCCGTGGTAAATGCTTCCTATGTCAGGTTTTGGGTAGCAACTGGAGAATTGTATAGAAAAAGATGTGTGTGTCTCATCTTCTGGAAGTTAATAATTTGGTGGAAGAGACCAAAAGACCTAATGCTAAGAGAGATTCACCATGCAGGGAGAGATAATTCTACCTAGTGATTCAAAGAAGTCTTTGCCAGCATATTCCATGGGGCTCTTCCTTCTCCTTCTCCCATTATTTTGCTTATAATTTTCATTATTTCTAATGATTTTAAGTATGCTTTTTTCTCTTTTTTTTTTTTTTTTTTTGGTGCTGGGAATCAAACCTAGAATTTATTGTATACTAGGCAACAACTCTACCAATGAGTCATACCCCAGCCCATGTATTCTCTTGATTATAATGAAAACTGTAAGTTCTTTTATTCCATAAACCCAAACTGGAGTTCTTATTTATGATTTCTCCACAACTCAACCGAAGTAAGTAGTTTAGTGAGTTCAAACATGTTTCATGTACTTTTCTGAGCCTACAGTCTGGCCAAAGGAAGAGTTATAAACATTTGGGGACATGATGCTTTACTGAAGGGCAGCAACCCATTTATTTGCTGCGTCAGTGGAGCATGTTGGAGTGGATATTGTTATCCCAATTTTGTAGATGAGAAAAGCAAGATTCAGAGAAGTAAAATCAACCTGCTTTATTTTTACAGAGCTAGTAAGTTAGGTTGGTGGTTAGCAATAGTCTTTAAGCCAAGAAAATAATCTCAGTGGAATTCCATGGTATTAAAATAATCAAAAATTCTTCACTGTGGAAAAAAAAATAGGATCCTGGACTATATCAGAAAGAGCCATAGACTGAAGCTAGTATTATGAGCTTTGCTACTAGAATGGTAGTGGCACTTAACCTCCCTGAGTGGGTTTTTCCAGCTGTAAAATGTGGGAATTGACTAGAAAAAATATAAGTATTTTTTATCTGTCATGTGATTCTTAAATTTTGAAAGCCATAGTCATAGAATACCTTAAGAATATTTTTTAATAAAAATAGTCTTTTCAAGTACTTTCACAGTTCATGAAAATAAAAAGGATCTGTGACTGTTCTTAAAATTATGGATTATTGTAGTGACAGCCACGGGTAGGTCATTAACTGTGTACTAGTCCGGACTCGTAAATTTTCTCAATGGTATAGAGTGTAGCCATACACTCAAAAGTTCTCTCAAAGTCCTTGTTTCTCAGCCAGACTGGCTCTCAGAGCAGGTTTGCTGAACACTATTCGTATGAGCTTCAAAAATTGCAGAAAGGAAATCATTTGCCACTGAGACTTTCTTGATTTAAATGTCACTGTCAGTAAAAACAATTTGAGCTCATAATAGTATCTGGTTTCC
Organism: Cuniculus paca; assembly: GCA_004365215.1. Lineage (NCBI taxonomy): Eukaryota > Metazoa > Chordata > Mammalia > Rodentia > Cuniculidae > Cuniculus > Cuniculus paca. The sequence continues at coordinate 11,068 of RJWT010043360.1, forward strand.
AGCCACCTGGAAATGGTGTGTATGCTCTTTGTAGATTCTTTCTTTTTACCTTTTGCCTATGATGAGGGTAGTAAAGGTCTCAATTTCAAACCTCATAACAAGGTATGCTATGCTCTTGTATTTCAAGAAAGTGAGCTTTTAAGCAAAAGAAGCCAATGTCAAGGCCACCGCATGTTCCATTCAGGTCTACTAGATTCATGCCTGACCCCTGAAGGCTCATCCATTGATTCTAACCTTGTGATCATCTGTCCTTGTCATTAATCTCATGTTCATGATTCACTTCCACCTAGGCATCTTAGGTGACCCCTCTCCTCACCATGAGTTTTCAGCACAGGTCTTATGCTTCAAAAAGCAGAAATAATATAAGAGAAAGCCAATCAAACACTACCCAAGAATCTACATGGACCTGAGGCAGTGTCATAGCAAGGGAAAAGTGAGGGCTGTAGAGCTGGGTGTATGTGGGTTTGAGTCTTGGCTTTGCTGTTACTGGCCCAGTGAAATAAAGATACATAGTCTCTCTCCCTCATGTCTGCATTTATAAATGAGGTCTACAGATCCAACTTCATTGGGTTGTTGTGTGCATTAAATGGCAATGTCTATGAAACTCTAGCACAGAATATGTCAACTTTTCTACCTTGATCTTCCCTCTCCATTAGTGAGATAATTGTGGGTGACCAAAATGAAAATCAGTAAGTTTAAGGATGGGGAACATGCCAATAAAATTACAAAACTCACTAAATTTTAACTCTGCTCACTGTATGATTAGAGTTTCTAAGTCATAGTTAATATATTCAGTCTAATTTAGAGAATCTAAATTGATATAATGATGGCTCTTAAACACCTCCATTTAATCTGGGGTACAACTTGAAATTTCATAATTAAAAATAGTGTAACATCTGA
>RJWT010043361.1:0-11959 GCA_004365215.1 Cuniculus paca
TTTGTTATTGTTTGATTTCTTGATGACAGTCATTCTTTCTGGAGTGAGATGGAATCTTAGTGTTGTTTTAATTTGCGTTTCTTGAATGACCAGTGATGTTGAACATTTCCTCATATATTTATTTGCCATTTGTATGTCTTCATCTGAGAAGTGCACATTCATCTCAGATGCCCATTTTTTGATTAGGTCTTTGAATTTGGGAGGCCTGATGTTTTTCAATTCTTTATTTGTTCTTGATATAAGTCTTTTGTCTGAGAGACAGTTGGCTGAAATGTTTTCCCATTCTGTGGGTTTTCTTTTCACTCCATTGGTGATTTCTTTTGATGTATGAAAACTTTTTAATAAGATAAGATCCCAGTTGTTGATTCTTGAAGTATTCCCTATGCAATCTGCATTTTATTCATGAACTCTCTGCCTACGCTATATCTTCAAGATTTCTATTTACCTTGTCTTCCAGTATATTTAGTGTTTCTGATTTAATATTTAAATCTTTGATCCATTTTGACTTTAGTTTAGTGCATGGTGATAGACAGGGGTCTAATTTTGGTCCTTGGAATGTGGAAAGCCAGTTTTTTCAGTACCATTTATTAAAGAAACTATCTTTCTTCAAGTGAACATGTTTGGTCCCTTTTTCAAAGATAAGGTGACTGAGAGTGTGTTTGTAGTTGTGTCTGTATCTTCTGTTTTGTTCCATTGGTCCTCAGATCTGGTTTTGTTTTTGGTTTTGGTTTTGTTTTTGCCAGTACCATGCTGATTTTATCACAGTAGCTTTGTAGTATAATTTCAAGTCTAGGATTGTGATGCCTCCTGACTTGCCTTTGTTACCAAGGATTGTCTTTGCTATTCTAGGTCTCTTCCATTTCCAAATGAATTTATGTTTTCTCTAGTTTTGTGAGATATGCTAATGGTATTTTGATCAGAATTATATTAAATCTGTATAACAGTTTTGGAAGTATGGCCATTTTCACAATGCTGGTTCTTCTGTATCCATGAGCAAGGGATATCTTTCCATTTTCTTGTATCCTTGTCAATCTCCTTTTTCAGAGTACTTTGGTTTTCAATATATAGATCTTTTACATCCTTTATTAGATTGATTCCTAAGTATTTCTTTTTTTTTGATGCTATTGTGAAAGGTGTTATTTCCATACTTTCTCTTTCAGTGAATTTGTTGTTTGTATACAAGAAGGCTATTGATTTTTAAGTGTTGACTTTGTATTGAGCTATGCTGCAGAATTTGCTTATTAACTCTAGTTGTCTTTTGGGGTCTTCTATGTAGACTATCATGTCATCTGCAAATAATGATAGATTAACTTCTTCCTTTCCTATCCTTATTCCTTTTATTTCTCTCTTTTGTCTAATTACTCTGGCTAATGTTTTCAGAACTATACTGAATAGAAGTGGTGATAGTGGACATCCTTGTTTTGTTCCTGATTTTAGAGGGATAGTTTTCAGTGTTTGTCCATTTAGTATGATGTTGACTGTTGGTTTATTGAAGATGGCTTTCATCAGATTGAAGTAAAGACCATCTATTCCAATTTTCTGTAGGGCTTTTATCATGAATGGGTGCTGGACTTTGTCAAAAGCTTTTTCTGCATCTATTGAGATGATCATGTGATTTTTGTCTTTGGTTCTGTTGATGTAGTGTATTACATTTATTGATTTGCATATGTTGAACCAATCCTGCATTCCTGGGATGAATACCACTTGGTCATGGTGTGTAATCTTCTTGATGATTTGTTGCATTCTGTTTGCAGGTATTTTATTGAGAATTTTTGTATCTATCTTCATTAGGGAGATTGGCCTGCAGTTCTACTTTTTAGTTGAGTCTTTCTCTGGTTTTGGTATCAGAGTAATACTTGCCTCCAAGAATGAGTTAGGAAGAATTGTTTCCCTTTAGATTTCATTAAGAATTTTAATGAGTATTGGCATTAAATCTTCTCCAAGTTTCTTATAGAATTCAGCCATGAATTCAACAGGACCTGGGCATTTCTTTGTTGGTAAGTTTTTTTATTGCATTTTCAATTTTAGTAATTGATATTGGGTTATTGAAAATTTTTACATCTTCTTGATTCAGCTTTTGTAATTCATACATTTCTAGGAATCTGTCCACTTCTGTGTTTTCGAGCCTATGTGAGTGAAGGTTTTTCAAAGTAGGTGTTAATGATTGTCTTGGTTACTTTTCTGTCATTGCTGAGACAAAATACCTGATACCCAAAATTAGGGAAGGAAAGGTTTATTTCTTATAGTTTGGAGGTTTCAGTCCATACCCAGCTGGCTCCAAGGCAGGGTGATGTGGTTGAGGGGGCAGCTGTTTGTGGCAGCCCACAAGCAGCAAGAGCAAAACAGGGCAGAAGTGTGGCAAAAGAGAGAGAGAGCACATCTTCTTCTCTCCTTTGTATAGTATGCAGGCTCCACCCTGGGACAGGTGCAGCACTCACACTGCTAATCCCAGGGCTAAACTCAGGGCTAAACCCAGCACTAATCCCAGCACTAAACCCAGTGCTAGGTAATGAATCAATCACAAATGATAGATTCAGCAGCCTCCATGACTGCATGAGGCTTGGGTCAGGGGCCACCTAGACACAAACCATAACAACGGTTTTCTGAATTTCCACAGAATTTGTAGTAATTTCACACTTTTCATTTCTTATTGCATGAATTTGAGTTTTTTCTTTCCTTTTGTTAATAAGGTTAGCTAAAGTTTATCAGTTTTGTTTATTCTTTCAAAGAGCCAACTTTTTGAATCATTAATTCTTTGTATTGTTTTCTTAATCTCGATTGCATTAATTTCTGCTCTGATCTTTATAATTTCCTCCTTTCTATGAGCTTTGGTTTTGACTTGCTCTCCTTTTTCTAGAAGATTGAAGTGCAGCATTAGGTGATTTGTGCTCATTCTGTTTTCCCGATGTGAGATTTCACCACTATATATTTCCATTTAGGACTGCTTTCATCGCATCCCACAGGTTCTGGTATGTTGTACCTGCATTTTCATTTAATTGTAGATACTGTTGAATTTCTTCTTTAATTTCTTCTGTAACCCATTGGTTGATCAGGAGGGTGTTATTTAATTTCCATGTGTTTTGGTAGTTTTTGCAGTTTGTTTTGCCATTAATTTCCAATTTCATGGCACTCTGGTCAGATAATATGCATGGAATAATTTCAATTCCTTTGCCTTTATTTAAGCATGTTCTATGGGATAATGTATGGTCTATTTTAGAGAATGTCCCATGTACAACTAAAAAGAATGTGTATTCTGATTTTGTTCAGTAGAAAACTGTAAACATCTACTAAGTCCATTTATTCACAGGTTTGATTCAGTTCTGTTATTTCTGTGCTGACTTTTTCTCTAGTTGATCTATCTCTTTGTGATATTGGGGTATTAAGGTCTCCCTTTACAGTTGTGTTATTGTGTAATTGATTTTTCATGTCTATTAATATTTGTCTTATATATTTGGATGCTCCTGTATTTGGTGCATATACACTGATGATTGTTATCGCTTCCCCTTGAATTTTTTCCCTAAGATTTATGTAGTGACCTTCTTTATCTCTTGTTCATTTTTGGTTTGAAGTTCACATTGTCTGCAAAGAGGATAACTACCCCTGCTTTCTTCTGGGTTCCTGTTGCATGGAATATTGTTTTCCATCCATTACTTTCAGACTTTGAATTTCTTTTTGAGTTGAATGTGTTTCTTGTATGCAGCATATTGTTGAATCTTGTTTCTTGATCCATTCTGCCAATTTTTCTTTTTCTTGGTGAATTGAGGCCATTTACATTGATGATTATAACTGATATGGATTGGCTTACCTTTGTCATGTTATTTTCCTCTTGTTGATTCCCTGCTTTTTCCCTTTGTTTAATTGCTTGCTCTGCCTGATAGTTTCTTTGTGGTGTTGTTCTGGGAATTATGATCATTTTTATCTTTATCTAGAATACCTTTCAGTACTCTTTCTAGGGTTGGTTTGGTGGACATGAATTTCTTCAGTTGTTCTTTGTCATGGAAACATCTTATTTCTTCATTAATTTTGAATGATAGTTTTTTAGGGTACATCAATCTAGGTTGGAAGTTGTTTTCTTTCAGGACTTGAAATACTTTACTCCAAGCTCTTCTTGATTTGAGGGTTTGTGTTGAAAAGTCAGTCATGATTCTAATGGACTTTCCTTGATGAGTGATGTTTCTTTTCTCTAATAGCTTTTAATACTCTGTTTTTGTGTTGCATTTCTGGTATCTTGGTTGTCATATGTATGGATGTAGATTTATTTTGGTTATGGCTGTTTGAAGTACTATATACCTCCATTATATAGAGATACATATATCTGTATGTCAGATTCCTTTCCTATGCTTGGGAAATTTTCTGCTGTTACTTCTGCAAATAATTTTTTAACATCATTTGTGTTAACTCCTGTGTTTTCATTGACACCCTTCAATGTTATATTGTTTTTCTTTGCATCATCTTGGAGCTGTTGTCATTTCATGGTCCCTTGTTACTTTTAAGAGATGTGTGCTTTCATGATCACTAGCCACAATCCTGTCTTCAAGGTCCAAAAGTCTATCTTCAGTTTTATTCAAGGGGTTTTGCCAGCTTTCAGTGGAATTTTTAATTTCCTGAATATCTCTTTGAATCTGTTTCATGCATTCTGTTTCTTTCCTACATTGTTCATTCAAGGTTTCCATCATTTTCTTATGCTCCTGTGCTTTTTTTCTATGCCTTCTCTAGCTATACTGAGCAATTCTTTCATTAAGGTTGCCATTTCTTTCTTTCTTTTTTTTTTTAACTTGACAGATTATTTGTGATCAAATTTCCTCTGTAGCTTCATGGATTTGTTTCTTTACTTCACTTGGTATCTTTTCAGAAATTTCAGGTGTTTGACTTCCAATATATTCTATGTTATTGTCTCCTGTACTTGTTTGAGATGGGTTGGGGGTTTAAAATTGCATTTTGCTTTTTCATATTGTCATTTTCACCTCTTGGTTAACATTTTGGTCTTTTCAATTCCACTAGTCTTGACTGTCCATCATGTGTGTCTTAGATTTCTACTGTGTGACTCACATTCATCCAGTTTCTGGGTCCCATGGTGGGGGGGCAGTCACCTGAATTCCTTGTACAGGGCCAGTTGGGTGAGTGCTAGGTTCTTCCTGGGTTGATTAACCTAGGAGTGCTGATGTGAACCAACACTCAGCTTGTATTGTTACTGTGGCTTTGGACTGCTCCAGATCATCAGATCCACCTGTCCATGGTGTGCACCCCAGTCAGGGTCCTACTGTGTCCCAGGGGGTCTTGCAGGCCCAGCTGGGTTCCTCTGGGTGAGGGAGAGGCCTCACCAACACTCTTTCTGGCCATCCTGGGGTCCTCTGTGTGGAAGAAGGGCTCACCCATGTTCTCACAGGCCCACCAAGGTCCTCCAGGTGGGTGGAGGACTCAGCTGCACCCTCCCTTACCTGCTGAAATTCTCTCAATGGGAGGAGGCATTGCCAAGACTCCTGCTGACCCACTGAAGTCCTCTGGTTGGGGGCCTCACTTGTGCTCTTGCCTGCCCATTGAAGTCCTCTGGGTGGGTGACAGGTCATCGAGGCTCCTGCTGGTCCACCAAAGTCCTCCTGGGGTAGGGAGGGGTGACAGATGTTCCCACCAGCTGCTGAGCTCCTCTGGGTGTGAGGAGGGGTGGCTGATGCTCCTGCCAGTTGCTAAGCTCCTTTGGGTGTGGGAAAGGGGTGGCCAAGGATGTTTTGTTTCTTTTTTAATGGTATGGGGTCTGAACCCAAGGGCTTTGCACTGTGCTATACCCCTAGTCCTTTTTTATTTTTTATTTTGAGACAAGCCCTCAATAAATCACTAAGTTGCCCAGTCTGGGGTTGAATTTGTGATTCTTCTGCCTCAGCCTCCCTGGAATTACAGGTGTGTACAGCCATACCAGCTTCCACTTTAAAACAAACAAACAAACACCAACTCATCCTCATATTATTTTGAACTATGCTCTTCTGTATTCTTTCCCCATGGGTTCCTAACCCCCAAACAAGCCTCCTCTTCCTCCACACAAATGCTTCTTAAGGCTGGCATAGAGATTCTTGGTCCTCAAGCAGGTTATTTCTACTACAGGTTAGATGCCTTCAGTCTTTTCAAGACTTATTTGTGATCTGAAGTCACCACACAGCCTACTTTCTCTCTGAAACAAATTCTAGTTTGTCAGTCTCCCCTGAACTATATGTCATCATTGAGATGTGGCTTAATGTGTGCAGGCCAGGAGTCCTAGCCCTGGCCCCCTTGCTCTGAACACTGCATTTCATTGAGTAGATGAGCAGAGAGTTGGCTGTTCTCGCAGACAAGGGGCAGGGCAGATGTCCAATGAACCTCCGGACTAGCAAATCCCCTTTTTCTTCACCAGGAGCAAATGAGGATGGTGGATCTTTTCTCCACTCCAGCCCCAAACCAACATTTGGTATTTTCACGGTACTATGAACTTTAGAAGAAAAAAAGATGCTATCAATTTAGAGTACCAACTCTTTGTAACACCCTGCTTGTTTCTGATCCTTATCAATAAGAAAATGGACTGATTATATTTGTGGCCTGTAGGAACACTTGCTTTTCATGCTGCTCTTGTCCTTAATATTATCCTACATGTGCACTTCTATGTATCAGCACAATCTGTAAACTCAATTCCTTTTAATAGCAACATAACATTCCATTGTCTCAAAGTACCACAGTTTGCATAACCTTTTCCCAATTTTGGACTTTGGGTCATGTCCCACTTTTTCACTGTTATGAATGGTGTTACCATAAACATTTTTGTGCTGTTTGCTTTCTTTTTTCTTCTGCATATTTCCTTGGGGTATATTCCAAAAGCAGGAGGAATAATAGGTCAAGGGATATGAATAGTTTTATAACTCTTTTTATATATTGCCAGACTGATCTCTAGAGGGGATGGATACTTTTTGAAAGTGCCAAATAAGACAAAAGAGGCCTGGAGAAGTTTCAGTTGAAGTTGGAGAGCCATGCCTGCATGCTGTACCAACTCCCAATCCAAGTATTCCCTTCCCCATCTCCTCTCACCTTCAGTTATCCAAATGTGAAGAGACACCCAGAAGCACATCTTATTGCTCTTTTCTGGAAGACAATTTTTATCTTTGAGGGGGTGTTGAATGGTAACTGTGTGCCCTTAGACAAATCACCGAATTTTTTAAGCCTGATTCCTTCCATATCATCAATGAGATCAAATTCTCAGTGTTCTTTCGAAAAGATATTTGTAACATGTGGGGATGATGTTATTATGAGTCATTTAGTGTGTGGGGACTAGGTGTTTTTTCATTCTCTATTCTATTCCCAGGGTCCAACTTTGTGTCTGTCCCATGGTTGAGGGTAATAAATATTTGTTATGGAATGAATGGGCTGGCTTTTTTAAAATTTTTATTTTGAAAAGAATACAACCAAACAAAATAAAACAGAGTAGGGTCAATCACAACTAAACAATGAACATGGTACATGACTTCTAAACAGGGTAAAAGGCAATCAATAATGGCTATCACAATGCCTCTTGTTATCTTCAATGTAACTGCCCATATCATCAAGGATAAATAAAATGAAACAAAATAGAAGAAAATAAAACCAGTAAAAAAACAAAACAAAACAAAACAAAACAAACAAAGCAAAACAATGTAAGCAATACAGAACTTTAAGATACTAGTAAAACAACAGTGGCTACCATAATGCTTCTTGTTATTATCAGCATAGTTGCCTACGCCTTCAGATATAGTACAATCAAACCACACAGAATAGAGTAAAATTAATAAAAAAAAACAATGAAAGCAATACAGGGTTTCTAAACAAGATAACTGGACATCCTCGATGACTACAAATACATATTTTGTTGTTTTTAAAATAGCTGTTCATGCCATCAAGTATAATAAGATCAAATAAATCAGAATAAAACGAAACTAATCAGAAAAATGAAGACAATATGAGTTTCAAGGCATGATAATAGATTAACAGTGGCCACTTCCTTCCCTTTTTAGATAATTCCTCCCCTTTGACTTTTCCAATATGTAGTGTGCATTTTGGATCCCACTAACTCCTCTAGTTTGTTATACTAGGGAGACAACATGAAATTCACTCATGTGGCTCTGAACCATTTCATCCATGAGCATGATCTCAAGATGCCTCCATCCACCTACAAGAGCCTTGAGGTTATCTTCCTTTATAACTGTGTAGGTTTCCACCACATAAAATACCATGTCTTTCATATCCGTTCTGCAGTTTATGGGTAAGTTGCCCCTACTTTTTTTCTGGCTTCCTGTCACATAGGACATTGTTCTCTCTCCTTTGACTTTCAGTCTATGAATTTTCTTTCTAGTTAAATGTGTTTCTTGTATAGAGCATTTTTTTTTTTTGCGGCACTGGGGATCGAACTCATGACATCATGCTTGCCAGGCAGGCACTTAGGCCACTGAGCTAGATCCCTGGCCCTTGTCTTTTTGAGACAGGGTCTCACTATGCCATTGAGGCTGGCCTTGAGCTCACTTTGTAGCCCAGGCTGGTCTTGAACTCACAATGATCCTCCTGTCTCAGCCTCCTGAGAACTGGGATTACAGGTGTGAGCCACCATGCCTGGCTTGTATAGAGCATATTGATGGATCCTGTCTCCTGATTCACTCTGCCTGTGTTTCTTTCTATTGGTGAATTGAGGCCATTTACATGAATAGTTATGGCCCTCTTGTACTGTGTTGTCTCTGCCATGCTATTTTCCTGCCATTGGCTTCCTATTTTTCCTCTCCATTCAGTCGACTTCCCTGTTTGATGGTCCCCTCTGCTGTTGTTCCCAAGACCATGGTCCTTTTTATCTCTCTCTAGGATGTCCTTTAGTATTCTTTGTAGGACTGGTTTGGTGGTCATGAATTCCTTGAGTTGTTCTTTGTCATGGAAGTATCTTGTTTCTCCGTTAATTGTGAAAGAAAGCTTTGCATGGTACATCAGTCTGGGTTGAAAGTTGTTTTCTTTCGGGATTTGCAATACTTCACTCCAGCCTCTTCTTGACTTGGTGGTTTGTGTTGAGAAGTCTGCCGTAATTCTGATGGATTTTCCTTTATAGGTGATCTGTTTCTTTTCTCTAATAGCTTTTAATATTTTGTTCTTGTGTTGAATTTCTGGGATCTTGATTATTATATGTCTGGATGTAGATTTGTTTTTGTTATGCCTAGCTGGAGTTCTATATGCCTTACTTGTTTGAATGTCACTTCCTTTTCCATGCTTGGAAAGCTCTCAGAAATCATTTCTGTAAGTAGAGTCCTGATGTCATTTGTCTTAACCCCAACTTTTTCACTCACCGTTTTAATTCTTAAATTATGTTTCTTTGAGTTGTCTTGCAGTTTTTGAATTGTTTCTTCCTGATTCCTTGTTATTTTTAAGAAATCCTTCCTTTCATGATCACAAGCTGCAAACCTGTCTTCAACGTTTGAAAGTCTATCTTCAGTTTCTTTCAAGTGGTTTTGCCCACTTTCAATGGAGTTTTTAATGTCCTGGCTACCTCTTTGAATCTGCTGCATGAATTCTAAATCTCTCTTATTTTGTTCATTTATGGTTTCCCTCATTTTCCTATACTCCTGTTTTTTTATCTGTGTCTTCTTTAGAGGTGCTTAGTAATTCTCTTATTATGTTTTTCATTTCTTCTTTTACCTGGGATAGTATTTCTGTTCTAATTTCTTTTATAGCCTCATGAAGTTGTTTCTTTATTTCAGTTGACATCACTTCAGACATTTCAGGTGTGCAAATCCTGATCTCTTCCATGTTTACCTCTCCTGGACTTGTGCTGCTTGGGTTGGATGCCAGAGATTGCCTTTTCCTTCTTCATGTTGACATATTCCTGGCTTCTTCCATACATGTGGGTAGTGTGGTCGCAGGCATTTCTGGCATTTGCTACATTTTCTCTGAAGCAAGATTGTTTGGTTTTTCTAGCCAGTGCTGTCTATGGGTATGTGATGGTGGGTACCCATGCTTTTGCACTGAGCTGGGTAGCAGCCCACAAGGGCCCTTAGAGTTAGCACAGGAGTGGTGCTGGCCAGGGCCTGTGGACCTAAGCTGCTTAGGGACCTACTCGATGTTGTCTGGAATGTGCACGGGAGTGGGATCTTGTCCAAGTGACTTCCACGGGTCCACACCAAACCTGGAGCTGCTGGAAGAAGCCAACAGCAGTCCTGGCCCTGGGTTTATCCTGCCTCACTGCAAAATGGCTCCTGGCCAATTGCTTTCTCTTGCAGGAGGACTGAGTCCCCTGCACTCACTGCAAGCCAGTGCAGACCTCTGCATCTTCCACTCTCTTCTACCACTGTGCCTCTCTGCAGAGACCTCTGGGGTCACCAGCAGCCACCACCACCGTGATTGTGCGTCCCCAGGCTCAACAGCTCCTCTCTCAGGGTCAGTCAGGCTCCAGACTAAGATGCCGCCAGGTACCACCTTCTTCTTCCTTTAAGTTTTTCTTTTTACTCTCTCTTTGGGCTTCAGTTCACATTTTAGATTCTTCCTGGATCCAGGGAACCCACTTCCTTCCTTCTTGTTCTCCCCATGATGCTATATTCCAGTATCTGAACTGTTTCTCTCAGAGAGTCTGTTTACTCTGCTGCTTACTGTTCTGCCATCTTTCCAGAAGTCCCCCCATGAATGGGTTGTCTTCACCTATGATCTTGATTCACAGAAACTAGAACATATAATAGATGTTTTTTGAACTTGCACAGTGTACTATAGATTTAATGGGTCCCCAAAAGTTATGTGTTGGAAACTGAATTTCCAAAGTCATGTTAATATTTTAGGGGGCCCATTAGGACATAATTAGGATTAGATGAGGTCATGAAGGTAAAGCTCCACAATGGCATTAGTGGCCTTATAAGAAGACAGGAGAGACCTGGGTTAGCATGCTTACACATGTGACCACGTGGCACCTTCTGCCGTGTTATGATGTAGCAAGAAACCATGCTGCAGCAGGCCTTGTGCACTTGAACTCTTCAGTTTCTAGAACTTGACCTAAATAAACTTTCATTCTTTATAAATTACCTAGTCTCAGATATTTTGTTATAGTGACAGAAATGGACTGTGACATCTATTTGAATGTTTGTAGGATGTGCCAGATTTGAGGCATATGCTCTGGTTTATTCACTAAGCCAAATATATCACTTTAGGAAGAGCATTTTTAGAGACTCAAGATCTCCAGAGGCAAAAGAATGTGTAGAAGAAATGGGCTAGAAGCTTGAGGAGAGAGGTCTGGGAAAGTGGTCCCTTACAGAGAAAGCTGCATACACAGAGCCTCTGAGTCCCAGGTTTTCAGATAAGTTTGCAATATCCCTCAGTCTCTAAGAGAAGTTAAAAGGTGTGTTTAAGACCTGCCTGCATCTCTTGTCTCCCTCTTGCTGCTGAAGAAGGAGCTGGATAAGCAAAAGGTTACATCTGCAGGTAGTTCACTTCTGCTGGGTAAAAACTTCTTCCATTCTGCAACATTCTAGGTTAATATGGCCACAAACTCTTGCTACTTCTTCTATTGAGAAGTGGTGACTAATGAATCTGTTGGAACTGGTCTGGTCCCAGTGGCTTGCATGAACAGTAGAATGCTAAATAACTGATAGTTTAGAACCTCTGAGGCAAGGACATAAGAAGGTTTGTAGCTTTCCCCTGGTCTCTTTTTTCTGTGAGGCCTAAGCCAGTAGGTAAAAAGTCTGGACTTTCAGGAAAATGGCATAGTGGTAAGCAACAACACTGCCTCTCTAAGACTCAGAGTCCTCCTAGAGAATAACAACTTGGGGGAGAAAAAAAGAGAGGAATAGAGCTTGAGGAACCAGAAAGGGTCTGACAGGAAAATTGAAACCTACAGAGAAATGGAAAAGATAGAATGTAATGCAGAGAAGGGAAAGGACAATCTGCACTTTCTCCCCAGATCCTGGCTGATGGCTCTCAGAAAAGGGAGATGAAATCTACAGAAATAAAG
>RJWT010043362.1:0-11964 GCA_004365215.1 Cuniculus paca
CTTGCCAGGCAGGCACTTATGCCACTGAGCTAAATCCCCGGCCTAAAAATTAATTCTTAAAAAGTTTATACAGAGCTGTGGAAGAGAACCTGGAAGAGACAGACCAACCATAAGAAGAGTCCAAGATCTAAATTGGACTCTTCTTACAGTTGTGCTGCTACAGACATGGGCAAGCATGTAATAAGATGATTTTAACTCTTTGGAGAAGATACACAGAAGGGAGATAGATGGATCAAATGGAATTTCTATTTTTAATTTTTGAGGAATTGCTACAGTGATTTCCATAGGAGCTGTACTAGTTTACATTCCCACTAACAATGCATAAAAGTTCTTTTTTCCCCCCATATCCTTACTGGCATTTATTATTAGATTTTTTTTTTTGATGACAGCCAATCTTTCTGGGGTAAAATGCTATCTCAGCGTAGATTTGAAGGTTGGTTATTTTTTTTTTTTTTTTGGGTACCAAGAATCAAACTCAGGACCTCACACTTGCCAGGCAGGCGCCATGACACTGAGTTATACCCCTGGCCCTCTCAATGTAATTTTAATTTGCATGTCTCTGAGAGCCAAGCCAGTGATGATGAGCATTTTTTCATGTATTTATTGGCCATTTGTACTTCTTCTAAGAAATGTCTATTCATTAGAGTTGCCCATTTTTTGACTAGGTCTTTTATTTTTAGGGGTCTCATCATGTACATTCATCAGTAGATGAATGGTCAAGGAAAATGTGGTATTTAGTCACAATGGAATACTTACTGGCATAAAAAAGATAAACTTGAGGCCATCATAGGTTAGTAAATGGATGCAACTTGAGAACATAATGGTAAGTGAAATAAGTCAAACACACAAACTCAAATATTGCATGGTTTCTCTCATATGAGAAACACTATATATATATATGTATATATATATATATATATATGCACACATATATGCTTACATATAGTACATACACACAAGAACAAAATAGAAAAGAGATAAATAGGAGGGGAAAGTGCCTATACTTCCCCAATTACATATATTGTTTCAAAAGTATTTTTGTTAACTTGTTTCATTTATATTATTAATTTATCTTAGAAAAGAAAATTTGGGGTTATTATCTATGTGTTTCTTTTTTGTAAGAATTTTTTGGCTCACATCTTGTACCCTGAGTAACTGCTCTGAAAATAACAATACATAGTGTATTAACTATTGTTATTCTCTTAATATTTTGCTATGAAATTCTGTTTTATTTTTTCATAAAATAAAAAGAAAAAAGAAAAAAGTCATAGTGAAACAGGAGATATATGAGCAAGCATGGAAGGGAGTAGTATGTAGTCCTGTCACCTGTATGAGGTATATTTCAGAGAGCAGATGCATCTTCCTTCTGTTCACCAGTTCACGGGCAGAGTGTGTCATAGGTCTACTGAAGGGTCACATGGGGTGTGTCCCCATCTAGTTAATTATAAGATGTGTTTAAAGGACATGGGGGGGGCAGGTGTTCTTGTCACTAAAGGTGGTTGAAGAGATGTTTACTGGAGAAAGAGAAACCTTTAAGGATTATCAAAGCTGTCCTCTGATACCCCCAGGACAGCCATGTGATAAAAAGGTTTAGGGTCTGGAGGATATATTCTACACACTGCATACAAGCTGCCTCCACTTGCTTGCGTTCAGATACTACCTCCCCCTTTTTAAATTTCCCTCACATCTCTCAATATTATCTTCAATCATGCTCTTTTAACAATTAGCATCATCTAAAAATAAAAGACTACATTATAAGGCACAGAATTCTGGTTTCCCCATTTTCTGTCACTTAATGTGGGTTTCACTTCCCTCAAGGATAAGGTGGAAGTAAGTTTGGCATGTGTCTTGTGGGGAAACAGGGGTTTGCCTTTTTGTTGGTGTTTTGTTTTGTTTTTTTTTTTTTGTCTTTTTGAGACAGGGTCTCACTATGCAGTTCAGGCTGGCCTTGAGCTCACTTTGTAGCCCAGGCTGGTCTCAAACTCACAGCGATCCTCCTGCCTCAGCCTCCCAAGGGCTGGGATTACAGGCATACACTACCACACTCGGCCCTTGAAACAGGGTATTAACATAAATCAAACTCAGTAATTATATAAAAGTACTTTTTGAGTAGCAAAGCTCCATAAAAAGTAGTATAATCACATACATTATCTATATTCTTAATGGCCTTAATAAAAAACAAAAGTAGTACCCATCTTCTACTTCGAAACCAGTGTTTTCACAAGTTAACATACAAAAATTCTAATGTAGGCATTTAGGGGCTTACAAATTATTTTCTGTACTTTTCTCTATACACAAAATATTTGGAAGCTAAATTTGAAGAAACTTAAATGAAAAGAGAAAATAAATGCTGAAAGATTGCCTCTGGATTCGCGACAACAGAGAATACCAGCATCCTTAACATCACAAGAAGTCACTGTGAACCTCCTATCCAATCACTAAATCAATATTCTTGGCAGAGAGATGATGCCCACCTTCAAAGTAGTGAAAAGCAGATCCTCCAGGAGAGCTGGGAGCGGGCAGGCCACGCTCTGGGCTGACCTGAAACACACAGATCAGAAGAGGCCCAGTGAGACCTCAGTCAGGTTTGTTTTAGACAAGATTCTCTGCACAGACCAGTTTGCAGTTAAGTCCCATTTTAAGCCCTGCCCTCTGAAGCCTGCCACAGTTACAGCACTCTCTGCTACATACTTTATGACTAGCCTTTTTTTCTAGCTGCATATTTTATACTCAATTATTAAGCTGAATTGTTTTTAGTGCTTATGATTTCATCTTTGTTCCATGAGTCAAGTAGATACTTTTTCTTTTTCTTTCTTTTTTTTTTTTTTTTTTGCAGAAGGGACAATCAAACCCAGGGGCCTGTGAGTGCTAGGCAAGCACTCTACCACTGAGCTATACCCACAGCCCACAGTTACAGACTTCTTAAATGCACCAACTATTTCTCACTAAGAATAGTTTGACACCCAACTGCTATGAAGAGTGTACTTCATGACTATGAAATCCCTTATGCATGTTAAAAAGCACAAGACAAGTCTTTGTACTAAAGAGAATGCTAGTGAGAAGCTTGTATGTTTCTTAAATTTCCTCCAAGGACACACAAGTGATATTTTCTTCACTTGAGCATGTTATGAAATCTTTTTCCCCTGCTCTTCTCGCAAGAGCCCAACCTCACCTGAGAGATACTGGACACACTGCTGGTTTTCCTCTTCAGGGTGCCCTCCTGACAGACAGTCAGAAGATTGCTGGGTAGGATGGAGCGGAAGTCATTGAAAGACCGCCTTCGGACACCTTCCAGCTCTTCTGGGATCCGCAGGGAGTGAGGAAGGACTTTAGGAAAGAGCTTCGAGAGGAGAGACTCTTCAGTATTGCTGTAACGCCCAAAGGCTCTCGAGATTCCTATCAGGCACGGGATTGCATACTTGCAAAGGTATTCTAGAAGACCAGGTGAGAAAGTTACAACACGAGATAGTTACTTGTGAGAAGGCCATACTGTACTAACTTATGACACTGGATGATATTTCACAATCCACCCACCAACAAATGTAAAGACTGACAATAACGTATGGGTTGACCCACCAATAACATTATCAATACCAAGTGTTGTCATTAACAATAACTTCAGACTGTGTCCATAACAGCTACTTTCCTTGGGAAGTCTTGATCTATTCATGACCAACCAAATCAATAATACAACTGTTATGTTATCAGGTGCTTTGACTCACTTAAACAATATACTTATACCTCCTAGGATCTTACTGGTAGGCTTATTTATACTACGGGAAAAAATGATTTTTGGAAATCAACTAAACTACCCACATATGTTTACAGGTAAAGAAACTGAGTGTCAGAAGGGAAAGCCATCAGACATTTGTGTGCAAAACTGTCTATGACTCCAGATGGCTTCTCAATACATTAACACATAACAAATATAATACAAAAAAGAAACCTAATATAGAAAAGTTTTCATCCATCCAGGTGCATATAGGTACAAAAAAATAGGAAAGAATAAAGTCTAGGAAAAAACAAGGGAAATAGTAATCACTGGGAAGAGTAGAGAAGGGAAGGAAAGGGAGAAAAAGAAAACAAAAGAAAGAAAAATAAGAAGAGAAAGGATTAAAGATCTATAGTCATACCTTTTTCCTGAATCTCCAAGGCCTGGCACATTCCCAAAAGAACATGCAAAACCTGCAGAAGTGCCTCTAAAATCTGTAATAATCAAGGAAATAAAACAAATTTATCAACAAAACCAGATAAATAAAATAAAAATTCAACCCAGGCGTGGTGGCGCACATCTGTAATACCAGCACTTGGGAGGCTAAGGCAGGGGGATCATTGCAAGCTCAAGACCACCCTAGGCTACAAAGTGAGCTCAAAGCCAGCCTGAACTGCATAGCAAGACCTTGTCTCAAAAAGACAATAAATAAATAAATAAATAAATAAATAAATAAATAAATTCAAAAGAGTTTTAGACATTATCTTGACCAACCCCACTCTTCTACAAGAGTTGTATCAAGGGTCAACCAGCTGATCTTCAGAGACAGAAGCCCTCCCTCTCTGTGCTGGTACAGATTTCCTCCTTATGCTGGGTCAGTGTGGTCCTCTTGGGGCTTTACTCACTGACCCTTGGGGTCACTTCTTCCTCCATGTTCCATAAATAGGTGATAGTCTCCCAAATCCTCTCTTTTTATGGCTAAATATTCCTGGTTCTTTTCAATGTTACTCTTTATGACCACAAGTTATTTACAACATTGACTGCCTGCCTTGGAAGTCTACTGTAATCTAGTTTGTCTATTTTTGCCTGGAAATGTAGTGCTGACAATAAAATACATTTTAACATAACAAGGATCCAGAAACTCATCAAGAGTAATTGGCAGCTGAGCACAGCAACACATACCTGTAATCCTAGATACTCAGGAGGTTGATGTAAAGAAAAACACAAGGTAAGGCCAGCCTAGGCAACTGAGGGAGACCTTGTCTTAAAAGTTTTTAAATTTTTGTGCACTTGCCTAGCATGCACAAGACCCCAGGTTCAATGTCCAGAACCAGAGAGAAACAGAGAGAGAGAGAGAGAGACAAAAACAGAGAGAGAGAGAGAATCATGAAATTTATCAAAAATTCTAGATATTTATGTATGCATCATCTTTTCAGTAATCACTCTGTAATCACTTCACACTGCTAGGTCAAAGAACATATAGTAAAAAAACCAAAAATTTAAAGCTGTCTCACACATGCTGCTCTTAAATTATGAAACCTCTATGCAGTTGGGTTTGTGGTGTTTTTTTAGGGATTTGGTTCTTTTTGTTGTCATTGTTGTTTTTGTTTTGCTCTGTTTCTTTGTGGCAGTACTGGGGACTGCACCCATGTCTTGCACAAGCTCTTTTTTTGTGTGTGTGTGTGAGACAGAGTCTTAAGTTTCCCAGGCTGGTCTCGAACTTTCATTCCTGCCTCAGCTTTTTGAGTAGCTGAGATTACAAACACACACCATTATGTCCAGCTGCAGTTAATGCCATTTAGCTTTGCATTTATCCCTATAAAAGTTCGCAGTACTATAATCCCAGCAACTTGGTAAGAGGATCACAAGTTCGAAGACAGCATGGGCAATTCAGCAAGACTCAGTCTCAAAATAAAAAATAAGCCAGGCATAGTGGTACACACCTACAATCCCAAACTCTGAAGGGCCAAAGGAGGCTCACAAATTTAATACCAGCCTGGACAACTAATTGACTTGACAAGAACTTGTCACAGATTAAAAAAAAAAATTTAGAAGAGCTAGGCATGTTGCTCAGGGCAAAGACCCTGGGTTCCAAACTCTACTGCCCCCAAATTAACTAATCAATTATTAATTAATGGCTGGGGATGTAATCCAGTGCTACAGCACTTACCTAGCATATGTGAGGCCCTATGTTCAATCTCCAGTACTATAAAAAAAAAGTTCCTGATATTAGCTTTAGCTCATTCAGCTGGTCTTCAATTCCCAACTTTGTGTCTTAAACAAATGAGATCAAACTGTTTTACACATCTTCACTGGAAGCACTAGCCTGTTCTGTTCCAACAGTCTGAGGCAGGCCATCAGAACCTCCTACCAGGCAGACACATTGCTGATAATCCTCTGGGATGTTCCTTCAGGTAGTTTCAAAAACCCTATGAATCATTTTGGAACTGAGACTATATAATTGATTCAGGATGTTAAGAGAGGTACTTACCCAGTGTTTTCATTAAGATCAAACAGACTGTAACTACCTCATTTTTTCTCAACTACTAGTCTCGGAAAACCCAGGCAAAGAGAATAAAATATATCTGATGTGACTTGCTCATAAGCAATCAAATTCCCCACATTTTCTTAATGTTAAATAAAGCTAAATAGCCCATTAAAGCATAAAAAGAAATACAGGTTGAGTATTCCTTACCCTAAATGTTTGGGATTAGAAGTGTTTTAGATTTTGGATTTTTTCAGATTGTAGAATAATTACATATACATAATGAAATATCTTGAGGATGGGACCCATGTCTAAACAAGAAAATCATGTGTAATAATTTTACACAATATTTTAAGTGTGTCTTCAATTTGAATGCAACCTGTCAAATGAGGTCAGATGTAAAATTTCCCACTTGTGGCAGCATGTTGGAGCTCAAAGTTTCAGAATTTGGAGCCCTTTAGATTTTGTAAATTTTTTTTTTGGCAGAACCTGGGGTTGAACTTGCAATCTTGGGCTTGCCAGGCAGGTGCTTACGCCATTGAGCTAAATCCCCGGCCCTGATTTTGGATTTTTAAATTAGATATATTCAACCTGTACTTTTTCCCATCTCATATATTAAAGTCATTTCATAATCTTCACTGTTGACATCTTTATTTTGATATACTTTATTCATTACAAAGCCCTTAGAATCTGACTTTTTAATAAAAACACCTAAGTTTAGCATATTTAGTTACATCTTTAACCAACCTACAAATAAATGAAGAACTCAAATTAGAACTCAAAAAGCACTGCTACCTGGGATCACTATATAGGCAAGCAACTAAGCACTCCTTGGCAAGACCTTACTATTGCAGCATATAAGAAATGGCTTTCGAAATGATAAATTTAATTCAGAAAAAGTTTAAACTATGGTTGTAGTCTTTATTTTAAAAAGAAAGAAGTATGAAATACTTGTTGCCAACATTTCCAACAAAATTAACAAGACTAAAAAAGTCTGGGCACTCGAGGGTAAAAGTTTCAGCTACACAGAAATTCTCTTGTACGAGTAATTCCAAATGTCAACCTACAGGAAGACAAATGAGCTGCCTCAGCCTTTTTCTACCTACCTCAAAGGGTTTTGAGGAATATTAAATAAGATTCATGAGACCCTGAAAAAAAAATACTATAAGCTACTTCTTAGGACTATTACTAATAGTATGAAATAAAATAAAAAACAAAACAATCACACTTCAATTTTCCTTCATTTCATCATTCTGGGATCTTTTATTTTTTCATCTACTAGCAATGTACAAATTTACACATACTTACCTCATCCCTAAGTGAAGGGTCCCTATAAGCCACGTCAGACAGCAAAGTTACTAGGCAGAAGCTGAAGCTCTCTGCCACTGGAAGCATACCTAAAGATGTGAAGACACAAATCAGATCATCAGAAACAAACAGGGTCACATCAATTTCAGTATGTTTCAACTCAGTGTTCTGCCAAGGGACTAGTTTACAGTGGCTGCATTCATTCAGTCTCAATAGTACAGATATGAGCCCAGCATGTTTGCTGAGAAATAGTTCTACTCTTCTTTTAGAAAAATGTTTTGGGGGCCAGGGATATTGCTCAGCAGCACAGTGCCTGCAAGTTCGATTTCCAGCACTGAAAAAAAAAGTTTTGGCAATAAACTTAAATGTTTCCTGAGGCAATTTATAATTGGTGATCACAGAACTTCTCAACATGACAGATTCCGTTTTTTGTTTTTTTGTTTTTGTTTTTGTTTTTTTTGTGGCACCGGGGATTGAACTCATGACCTCGCGCTTGCCAGGCAGGAGCTCAGGCCACTGAGCTAGATCCCCGGCCCTTAGATTCCGTTTTTTATTCCCTACTTAAATAAAAGGGAGAAATCAATCTTGATAGTGCAAAGATGGCACAATGAAATTTGTAAAATACATATTAATATAACTTTAATTCATTGAAATATTTATTTCCTGCTTTTTTTTGGTAAATAGGGAAAACGCTAATAATAAGACTTTACAAAGATTTGCTGTATTCTGCACAAGATTTATTTTGGTTTGGTTTTGTGGTACTGGAAATTAAAGCTAGGTCCTCAAGCATGCTACCTAAGTAAGCACTCTACTATTGAGCTACTCAGGTCCCACCTTCATAAGCTTTTAAATTGCTGTAGTGCTAAGCCTCCTAGCAAGGAAGTTCTTAGGCACCCTTAGAGCTAGAGGCAATGCTCTGCTTTCATTTTTTGGTGCTGGAGATCGTACCCAAGGCCTTTGTGCCCTTTCCTTATTTTTTTTATTTTCAAACAAGAACTCACAAAGTCACTAAGTTGCCTGAGCTGCCCACTCAAACGTGTGATCCTACTGCATCAGCCTCAGAGTTCTGAGATCACAGGCATCCACCATCATGCCCAGGCATACTGATGTTCTTACATAGTGATTTCCAAACTTTTTTCAATTTTGTCTGGTTGTTTTGTTTTTGTAAGGCAGGGTCTCAAAATGTAGTTCAGGCTGGCCTTGAACTCACTATGTAGTTCAGCCTGGCCTCGAACTCAAGCAATCCTCCTGCTTCAGCCTCTCAAGTGCTGGGACTACAGGCGTGTCCCATCATGCCTGGCTGAAAATTTTTTTTTTTTTTTTTGCGGCACCAGGGATTGAACTCACGACTTTGCGCTTGCTGGGCAGGCGCTTAGACCACTGAGCTAGATCCCCAGCCCTGTTTTTGAGACAGGGTTTCACTATGCCATTCAGGCTGGCCTTGAGCTCACTTTGTAGCCCAGGCTGGTCTCGAACTCACAACGATCCGCCTGTCTCAGCCTCCCGAGTGCTGGGGTTACAGGCGTGAGCCACCACGCCCGGCTGGCTGAAAATTTTTATATCCCTGACAATGTTGCAAATAATATTGAGACTTTCATTCCAATACGAATCCATCTATACAGAAGTGATCATTGTTTTGAAATTTTAAAAAGAAAACAAGTCAAGCACAAGGATACATAACTACAGTTCCAGCTACCAGTATTTGGGAAGCTGAAAAGAAAGGATCACTTGAGCCCAGGACTTCAAGACTAGCCTGGGCAATATAGTGAGGTCCGTCTCAAAAAAAAAAAAAAAAAAAGCAAAGAAAAAAGCAAGCAGAAAACAGAATCAAAACCCACTGGTATTCTGCTTCTCAAATTGCATAACACAGTGATGGCTACAGACATCTGACTTTAAGGTAATGACATTCTATCTGATTTGCCATCCTTAAAATTTCAGGATACATGTACAATTTGGGATCTTAAAACCCACAGATCAAAAGGTACAGATGACCTATGTGACTGTTTCAAAAAAGACAGAAGGAAAAAGTAAGGAGGGAGGAGAGGAAAAGAGAACAGTGAAAGGGAGCAGGGGCACAGACTATTACTCTCACTCTGACCTATAAATAGGATCAAAATAAAATACAATTAAAAGAAGCACACATGAATTTACTCCAGCTCTAAAACTATAAAGTTTAACTGAAACTTAGCTGCAACAAAATGATAAAACTACTTATAGTTAACATCATGGTTAAACCCCAACATCTGTCTCACCCTTTTGGAACTGCAGCAATGGAATGTGGACAACTGAATTCCTCCAGGAGTGAGTCTGTAAATCTAAGGGCAATATGACTGCTTAGGGCAGTAGTGGCAAGCCTATGGCACTCATGCCAATAGCAGGCTGTTTGTTACCACAGAAACCTCTAAAAGGTTCATCATACTGGCTTAGGGGGTAGGCAGGTGACCCAATTCCATCCAATGACACATGAGAAAAGGTCTGTAAAGATCCTAAAGTTCTTGCTCACTCTCAGAAGAGTAGAGCAGAAAGCTGCTGGCCCCGCCGCCTCTCTCTTCCCTCTGCTATGGGCTCTGGATAACAGTAAGCTCAACCCACCCTGCTGCAGTTACTTGTTCCATAACCAGGAATGGGACCAGCTAAAAGCATCCTAACTGGTGCTATAAACAAACATTTGATCCTTAAAGATGCTGAACACACTTTTCTTTGCATTCAGGGAAATATTACACAAAATTACCTTTGCTTTTCCATGCTGTGCTTTCTTCTACCCAATACACTTTTGGAAGACCTTTGAGAAGTCGAAGAAGGTAAGGAACCACACAATCCTTGTGCTTTAAAAAAAATTATATTTAGTAAGTGACTGATTGGCTTTTTCACATAGATTAAGCTTTACGCAAACCATATTCACATCCTAATCACCTAAAAGATATTATAGGAATAATATGTATGTAAGTTCACATGACATCACATTCTTACTGTTTTCACACAGCAGAATTTAGAGGCTGTCACATCAGCCTGCACAAAGGCCTAAGACAGGGCTCAAACTTGCCCTCTGGAGCTGAATGTCCAGCCTGCTTGGGCCTGCTCTAGGGGCTTGGCTCCAGTGAGGGCCTCTCTAGAAGGAATGTGTGCCTTCATAAAGCTGCCTTCACTGAAAGGAATTCAAACAGTCCCAAACTAACCCATGGCCTCAAGGATGAGATGAATTAAAAAAAAAAATTTTTTTTTTGGCTTCATGTTTCTTCTTGCTCCTCTCAAGTTCAGCATTAGACTTATTGCAACATTACCCCAATGAAAAAAAATTACTTTCCTCTAATTTCCAAACAAGCCAATACAACTTCATACTCTTCCACCATTCGTTTTTGGTTATTTCTCAATTTATAGCTGCTCCAGTTGAAGATTAGATGACTGCTCCAGAGAAGAAGATTTGATATTCTAAGAACACCATGTAATCATTTTAAAAACATGGCTACAAATTCCTTGATATTCTTCCCACCCAAAGGTGGAATTCTAATTCACTTCCCATTGAAAAATGGACTGATTAGTTACTTACTTCTAGCTTAGCATACACAGAAAGTAGCATAAATGCAACTCTGACTTCCAAAACTACACTAGAAAAGGCAATGCAGCTTACACCTGGCTTTTTCTCAGGACACCAGTACTGGGATCCAAACACAATGTTGTAAGAAGGCCTAGGCCATGTGGAGAGGCCATGTACACAGGGATGCCCTGGTCAAAAGTCAGGGATAAATCCCCAGACATGTGCATGAGTGAGCCTTCAGATGATCCCACCTCCAGCTTTCAAGCCACCCCAGGTGACACCCAATGGAACAGACAGTGACTTATGTAAGCAAATGCATGAGCCAAAAATAAATAGACAAATTATTGTTAGTAAGCCATCAAGTTTGGGGGAAGTTTTTATGCCACAATAGATAACCTAAACAAACAGAAATTTTTCTTTGGAAAAAAAAAATTTTTTTCCTCTCAACAATAAAAGGCAGCTGCCCAGGATCCTAGCACACTAAAAGACACAAAGCTCCAAAGGCCCAGGTGTGATGGTACACACGTATTAACCAGTATGTCAGGAAGCTGAAGCAGAAGGATCCCAAGTTTGAATACAGCCTGCACAATTTACCAACTCAGATCTTGTCTCAAAAAAAAAAAATTAAAAAGGGTTCAGTTTGCAGATTAGTGCAAAGGCCTTGATTCAATTCCCATTACCAAAGCTGGGGATAAGAGAAACTTTCAAAGGACCTGCACTTCAGTTCACCTATAGGGAAAGTAGTCTGGGTAGCTCTTTCCTATATAAACTGTGATGGCCTTACTAGTATGTGGTAGTAAAATTTTCTACTACCCTGGCCATAGCTTCTGCCATGTCAGCCCAAAGACTGGACAGAAAAGAGGGCAAGGCACAACCCATCCTGGATGGAGGCAAGGAATAGAAACATCAGGAGAGCCAAAAAAA